>JAASAO010001451.1:0-25689 GCA_017311375.1 Mytilus coruscus | reverse complement strand
CCTATTTCCATTCTCAATTTTAAACTCGTAAAATATTTCTGCCCTTACGAATGAAAAGGAGAATTTATAACAGATTCATCTGAAATTTTAAAGTTAGAAAAACTTTTATGAAAATTTATATAAAAGTACAAATCCTAATGAAATAAAACTAGAGGCTCTCAAGAGCCTGTGACGCTCACCTGACTCTACTTGGGATTTTGAAATAATATTGAAAAATGTAAAAATCGTAACAGATACTTATAATGATGTTTTAGGCCAAATTTGGCTTAATATTGCTATGTTTGCTTTCATTCCATTCAGTGGTTCTCTAAAAGAAGACATTTGTATGTATTTTCCATAGGATCCTATGTTAAACTAAGTCCCCTGCTGGTGGCCATCTTGGATAATGGATTGGCTACAAAGTAACAACACTCGGTCAGCAACTCATAAGAAACATTCATGCCATGTTTGGTATCATTCCATTCAGTAGTTCTCTAAAGAAGACATTAGTATGCATTTCCCATTAGGTCCTATGTTAAACTAACTCCCGGCTGGCGGCCATCTTGGATGATGGATTGGCTACAAAGTTACAACACTTGGTCAGCACCTCATAAGGAACATTCATGCCATATTTAGTTCCATTCCATTCAGTGGTTCTCTAGAAGTTCAAAATGTGAAAAGTTAACGACGGACGACAGACGCCAAGTGAAGAGAAAAGCTCACTTGGCCCTTCGGGTCAGGTGAGCTAAAATGAACGAAACACAAATATGTAACACACAAACAAACGACAACCTCTGAACTACAGGCTCCTGACTTGGGACAGGCACATACATACACAATGTGGCGGGGTTAAACATGTTAGCTGGATCCCAACCTCCCCTAACCTGGGACAGTGGTATAACAGTACAACATAAGAACGAACTATAAAATTCAGTTGAAAAGACTTAACTCATCAGATGGACAAACATACAAGTGGACGTGGCCGGGTACTTGTACATCCCAACAACAAAAAGACACAAGGAACAGATCTGAGTGTACTCGCAGTTAACTGACAGCTAGTTCAAAGCCACTAACAACTAATATAAAAAATCATGCATCTAAGACTAGTCTGTTTAGTATGTGCTTGTTAAGATGTTTCAGGCTTTAAGCAGCATGACTTGGGACATAATTGTGACTTATTTTCTGTTCTCAGTATTGTAATACGTTGATAATTAACACCTGATGTAAAACGAAGTCTTATAAACACTATTTTGCTATTATATTTATTTTTTAATACTGTGTTCTTTGGTAAGGAACCAAAGTATAAATTATATTTCTTACATTAGTCGTGTTAAGTGTCTTATTACAATCTGGCCAAGAGAGGTTTATTGTCATTTTGTTGTTGTCCAAATAAGTACTGTTTTATAATTAATGCCCATTCTGTATTGATTTTAATTATTTGTTTACATTTGAATCTTAGTGCTTTGCTCTTTTCTAGTGACTAATAACTTTTGTTCGATAAGTAAATCCCATTATAGTGGGCGTCTTTTTCTTGTTAAATGAGTCATCTGTTACTGTTTAGAGCGATATTATTAACGACTATTCCGATTATTCTAAGATATAATTTAAACTTATACTTATTAGGGCATTAGGCTTAACTCATGGTAAATATTATCATTACTTGCAGTCCTTAAATGATTCATACACTCATGAACTTGAAAAACATAACTGATCATTTCAGCACTCACGCTATCCAATGAATAAAATACCTTGAGTACAGATACTGGAACATGAAGTCTCTCAAAACATCATAGTGAACTAAAATAGATCCCATGTTCAAAATGCCTGTACTGTGACTCTAGACAGAAGCAATTACCTTTGTTATGAACCAACAGAATATCTCTGGCAATCACAATCTAGGCTTCTTCTAAAAATTAAAGTAAATGTACATCCACAGTTCATATTGGTAAATAATGCTTAAATAGTTAAGTGTACATTGAATTGTCAATAAATCATATAAATTTAAGTTACACTGAATATCAAATGTTGTTTCATTCAAACTTATGTTTGTGCAACCCAGTCATAATTTATTTATTCAAGTGATCTTAATACCAGTGATGTAAATGTCTTACATGAACCATCTATACATCTGTATCTTGATATAAGTGCACAGGCAATTGTCTCCTCTAAATCTGGTAGGAGTCTGTGGCCACAGGTAGGACAGTCTGTTTTTTCAAGAACTGCTCTAAGTCTATTGTGTTCATCATTAAGTAAAGTATTTTCTATGTCTTTACAAATTTGTTCTTGCACTGCACCCTCTAGTTTGAATGTATATTCACCTATTATCTTATCCAGTTCAAGAAACACCAATGCACTCCTATACATTCACCTATTATCTTATCCAGTTCAAGAAACACCAATGCACTCCTTTAAAATCAGTTTCCTTTTTAAGTTTTGATTGTTGGTCTTAATTTTTTATTGGTCATATTCTTGACGTATTTCTAATTCTTCTTTCCTTGAATATGTATGTAGTTTATGAGCTACCTCTTTCGTCTTCTTGGCGAATAAGCTCTTGTCTTTACGAAATGGTAAGTCTGTTGGTAATCAAAGTGCTGGATAGCCCCTCTGGGAAGTTTGCAACTGTAGATGTGTATTATTTCCAATATGCTATAGATGTGTATTATTTCCAATATGTATTTAATCACAGCTTTGACTTTTTTAATTAAACCATTTTCTTTTCAGCAATTATCAAAATCAATTTACCATATCCTCGTCATATAAAATTTTATATATTCTATTGTATCATTTAACTGTTGTAATCAAATATACAACATGTGCAATAAGCTCTGTTAACTTCTTTATATGTCCATGCCATATCTAGGGCCTGTGATTTTATAGTATTTTTTCCAATTGTACGAAAATCTATGATAAACGGGACGATTTCAACTTCCCAGTTATCAATTTCCAATTTATAAGTAGTAATATACCCTCTGCCCCTTCGTATGGTGTTTACTAAGTACATATCTCAACTGATAATGCGAACTGAATATTTGTTCGATTTCTTGGTAGGAGAGCATGAACGTTTCCGAGAGGTCTCTGAAGATAAACTATTTGTCTTAGATCTAAGAGACGGGCGGGGCGTTGACACGTTTTCTACTCATCTCTGAAGATGAAATGTTATTTTGATGTACGAGATGGTGATCTAGAACGAGATATAGGATGACTGCTCTCAATTCTGCTTACAGGTGATCTTGATCTACAACGAGATACTTGCTGTGGTCTTTCTTTATACATCGATTTTGCCTCTGTTTTTTATACTGTATTTGGTCCCTTTTGTATTTTTCAAGTTGATCCGGTAGGACAGTTATAGCAATGAGAGAGGAATGATCTGTCTCCACCAGAGCATCTTCCATGCTTTCAATTTTCCCTTATTGTGATATACTCACAGGAAGAACATTTCAAACCAAAGCTGGAATGCTTCTGCATAATGTGTTATCCGCTGCTGCTTAAGTCACAAAATAGTTATTCGAATTCTGTGCACAGCTCTAACATATGAATTGGTGAAAATGGAAAAGTCTATGATTAGACAACAAAATCCCTGAGTCTAGCAGGTTTAATTATTTTCTGCCTCTTCGATTAGTTTCATCAGTTGGTAATACATTTTCAACATCAATGTTACCGAAATAATCATCTTACCCTGGCTGGTGAGACATTTCTATATCTTCAAACACATTGTCTTCACCACCTTTGGTTTTGTTTGAAGATACTATAAACTAAATCACGCAACCATTTCGTAACAATATAAGGATCTTTCCATGGCCAATCATGTTTTGGACTCCTCTTTTTCTAAGATTCTGTAGCCAAACACCTTCTCCTGGACTATGGATATTTCAGGGTGTTCTCTTGCAAACTTGGATTATGGCCAAAGATTGGGAAAGGTAATTGGCATGGATTATGGCCAAAGATTTGGAAAGATGATTGGCATGGATTATGGCCACAGATTGGGAAAGATGATTGGCATGGATTATGGCCACAGATTGGGAAAGGTGATTGGCAGTCTGTATTTGGTACATATGGTTCATCTATTGGAAAATTTATTTTTGCATAGTTATCTTGAATATAATTTACACTGAATTATATTGACGTTTAAATGTGGTGTTTCAGGTTGAAGAGGCAACACAGATGGTTAAGTTCCTGTTCCTGTCCTTAGGGTTTGGAGTTCCACTTTAAGCACTCATGGTCTGGTATCTGTAGTTAAAATTGATCGATTGTTGGTTGCTTAACGTTCAGTGGCAAATATTTCATGCATGTTCAGGACGAGAACAAATTAACAATTAATACAATAGGTAGGTCTTGTCATAATAGAGGCCATTCGGGATGATGGTCGGGGACATTTGGATTGCTACTGGAAAATGAGGATTATTGGATAGGGACAGAAATTTTGCCTTGCAACAGGCCATCTACGGACCCTCAAAAGTTGTTGCATAGGTTCTTAACGTGCAAAGAGCGTGGCACTCTCTTTACACGAGGCATCGGATTTAACGTCCCCATTCTGACTGGACGTGACTGCGAACTCACGCCTAAGGCAAACGGACGCCCCACTTTGGCAAGCATTTTACTGTCGGTCGGGAGAAGACCAAGTGACCATATTTCGTATCCCCAGTCACCCTTGGGGGTTCTGTAGTAAAGGAAATGTGTATCTGTTTTTGTTGCAACAAGAACCACTGTGACCATATATAAAGAATAAGATATTTGGCTGCTCAGAAATTAGAGAATGACGTTGATCCAGATGTTCTGCAGAAATTGATCGATGTTTATAATGCTGAAAATGAGACTCCATTAAATTCACCAAAGCAAAAAATAAAGTGTCATTCCAGGAAGACAATATCATTCAACCCAATAGAAAAACACTCAAATGTTTAGTTCTGGCATTGTCAACAACATACAGAAAAAATATGAAAACGTGGTGTTTACTGCAAAAGAGACAAATTGTCAGCATTGCGATGGAGACTTAGATAGAAGGGACCCCATAGCACATAGCTATGCCACTATTGTAACATATACATACAAATTCTGAAGCAGCTCAGGGCTGGACAGTCCAGTTCATCAAATGATGATGCTGGTGACATTGACTCTTTGCCAGTAGAAATAATGAAAACGAAAGGAATTATTAAGAGGATGCATGTACAGCCTTATTTGTAGATCTTACTTTCTGAATACTATTGCTGTTTACAGTTTATCTCTATCTATTATAATATTCAAGATAGTAACAAAACGTGCAAAATTTCCACGGCTTGTCGGATTCGTCTGAAAATTTTAGGGCGGATAGATCTTCAACCTGATGAAGGGATCTAAGATGCCATCTTGGATTGCCTATCCTACTTAAAATTAAAAATAATTAAAAATATTAATTAATTACTATATATACCTTACAAAGGCACTTTTCTTCCTAAATAATTCTCTATCACAAGCATATTTTCATTTTCCGATCAACGGACCCTTACGCAGATTCAGTTGCATTCAGGTCTACACATTTAATTTTCCCGGCGAACGCAACGTTACTGGCACACTTGTTTCACAACGATTTAGACGAAAGGGAAGTAACATTTTGTCATTCGGAACTTCTCGGATGAATAATGTCAACCTTACGATAACTTTTACCTGCTAACTACAAATTCGCCAAAAACAGAATGTTAACAGTTGAGAAAGAATTATAGAGCAAATGGAGGAACAAAAATTCGCTAGTTTTATGGTAATTATCTATTTTAGTTAAATAAAAGTCAAAATAAGTTATACTAAAAGATTAATTAGTTACGAGTCTCTTTCCTGATAAAAATACCAGATTTCAGTAGTTGATTTTTTTGGGGTCGGGGTGTTCTATAGAACTATTCGAAGTAAAGAGATTGACAGGCTTACTGCAACACTGAGCAAACAAAGTGACGAAACAAGGGATCAGGGCGTTAAAACCGAACCAGAAATTATCATCGAAGGAATTTATTTTTAATAAGCAGAAGTTGCAATATTTTCTTTGACATATAAAACCAATCTGTTTCAGTTCGGTAAATATTTCATATTTTGTCAGATATACTCACATGCTTAAATCAAGATAATTTACAGGTGTTGTTGGTTTTTCCCCAGTTATAAGCGCTTAAATATGTAATTGAAGAAATTTTAGAATGTTGACTTTTATTTTATTATGTATGATATTTTAATTCGAACTTTTCATGAAATAACATTTCCGCTTAATAAAAACACAAAACACTTGATCTTGTATATAATTTGTACATTACAGTGACCATGTGTACCGCACCATGACTTGCAATTCATTTAGTGAACAATTGACTGATATCCAAACTGCACTGGATAATGATGATGATATTGATTCAAAAGATGATGACATAGATAATGGTGTAAAAATGTGCTTGGTGCTGTTAAAGGGTCAAAATATGGCTTTTAGTTTTACAATCTTTGACTATTGATGAGCTTCCTAAAATCAACATATTTCTAGAAATGCTCCAAGAGATGAAAGAACAGTATTTATGCATAGGTAATGAAATTGGTTTTAAAACATGTACATTAAGCGTCCTACATATACTTTGTATATAATAGCCCCATAAAAATGAAATAAAAAGGATTGAAAATAAAATAAATTATAGCAAATGGACAAACAGTGGGTTTTAGACACACTTCAGTATGAAATAATTGTATTGGAAACTGTTCTATCAACAGATTTAAGTATTCATTGCAAAGTAATTACACGTAAAATATTTAGTTTGAGTCTTATTCCATTATATTAGAGAGTTATGGCCCTCTAAAATAAAAGAATTTTGCCAATATTTCAAATTACAAATGGTATTAAAGGGACATCAGAATATTTTAAGTTTATTAAAAAATTAAAATTATGTGCTTCAATATTTTATAATATTAATTTTAATATGCGTGATAATTTCATAAACCAGATTTTAATTCTCAGCTGCATTTTATTTACTTCAGATGTCCAGATCTATTGTTTGAATCAATGAATGTTTCTGTAAAGAATCCATCTGTTATAAGTATTAAAAATATAATCAGTGTGATTGTTATCTTGTCCCAAAACCACAATATAGGATGGTGCTTATAGAAATCAATAATTAATATCTTCAGTAAAACATATTTATATTATTTTCGAATCTATATATGTATACAATTTTCAAACTTTATTTTATTAAAATTAATTTCAGCAACAGTATTTCGAAGCATTACGTAAAGCAACTAACTAAATTAAACTGTGGAATATCAATATTGTTCAAATAAATGATTTTCTAATTTCAATCATATCTTATAGAAACCTACTCCTGTGAATATTACTGATGATTTGGAGGACAGCAACCTTCCTTCAAACCCTCGCTTTTTGAAGTCTGTAAACGCAAACTAATTAAAGTTATTTTGAATTATGCATTGTTAAAATTGAACAACTAGCAGTAATAGTAAGCTTTGGTCATAACTCTGCATCTTTTTCTTTATTGTCTTTATCTCCATTATTAGTACTACAATTACTAATTGAACACATGCACATGTGAGGGGATTAGCTGGCATTTCCGACTGTAACAGTTTATATATTTTGCTGTGACACACACATTTACAGAGCAAAGTACCCAAAAACGACTACTATAAAGGTATAATACAGGTTTCTCAAGTGATATTTATACCGAGGAACTTACTTTATCGCATGGACAAATTACATTAAAGAAACCCAAACACATCCTTCCTTAGGTTCAGTAGAAAGAAGGAAAACATGGCACTAAAGAATTCTGATATTGTATTAATGTTAAAAGACACTAAATGAGGTAGCCACCAGGTTAATTATAACAAATTAATACTTTCATTATGTTAATTGTTTTATATTGTTAAATATACAAAAGAAGATATGGTGTGATAGTCAATGAAATATCTCCACAAGAGACCATATGACACAAATAAACTGTTATAGGTCAAAATGCGGCCTTTTACAATGAGGCCCCGAAATGACAAACAAGTAAACGGCCTAATTCATGAACAGAAAATGATCGAAAAACAGCAACAAACGTTAACCACTTAATTACAGTCGCTGCCAGGCACATACATACAAAATATGTTTAACATGTTAGCGGGATCTAACCCTCCACTAACCTCGGACATTGGTGTAACAATACAATATTAAAATTAATTGAAATTAATTTAGTAAAGAAATCAATACCAAAAGCCTTGGCAGCAATCTTAAAATCAGATACTATAAAAGAAACCAATTTATATTGGACAGTTTACCCTATAAAATTAGAATCACTATCAAACAAACTTTATATAAGTCTCTGATAAATAGAAAATTTGAACAAGCTATTAGACCCAAAATTTTGGCTATTTCAATAGTTGAATCGTGCTGTCTATAATGGTTTTTGTGTATTAATTTATGAGCTAAATGCCTTGACAACCATTCTAACTCGAAGTCCTCCAGGTCAAGGACCTAGCAAACAGTGGTCAAATATTTCTGCAGACGGCTTGATGAAATCAGTTCTGGGTTCTTACACCCAGCTTCAGTTGCCATGTTGAGCATTGCACTCCAGGCACTTATGGGACTGTCAATTCTTGTCGGACTTGCAAATACAAATGGATTTACTAAAGAAAACTTGCCATCTTTCCTTGTTTGCATCAAGGCATTCTACCGCTTTAATCATGGCAGGGTAAGTAGCACTGGACATCTCTTGTTCTGCTTCCCTGAGTTTCAATCATTTCTAACCTAAAATATTTAGCAAATGTTTTGTTAAAATGTTTAAATGTACCATATGTTATCTGTAAAGCAAACATTTAACAAGAATTTATTTTAACAGGATGCTGTTACGAAGTCTCCCAAACAAAGCCTGCTGTTATTATAAACGGCTTTGCACCCTATTATATTCATCAATTTGACATGACAAACGGTATATATATATGTCTTTTGGTATCCGTTATTGACATCTGAAAACTTCCTGTGAAGTACTTGGTTTTACCATTAGCTGATACTGTAACGGTTGATACATTGTGTAGGTAACCGGTTAAAGCAGAGTCCATATCCAATTTGCGTTTAGCCATTTTGTTACGATGACATTTACGTGGGTAAATGCGTAGTAATTAAAAAATAATAATTTTATTACTTTATCGGCGAAATTGTATTACTTATCATTACTTTTATAAATTGTTATTTGGATGGAGAGTTGTCTCATTGGCACTCATATCACATCTTCCTATATCTATCAGCTACAAGAACCCTGTATGCTGAAACTTTTCACAACAGTATGTTGATTCTTCGACTTCCTCAACTTCGAGAGCTTGCAACAGGAGATTTGGATGGAAGATATCCATTGTTAGATCCCGATTATGACTCAAACGTCAAAAATTGAAGTCTAACATAGAAAACCATAGCGAGGTTTTTAAAATCAGGCACAGTACAGAGATGTTTTCCGAGTGAAACTCTCTAGTTAAATCAATTAACAGCTTAAAAATGCTAGCAAAGAAATTTCATCGAAATGACAACTCCGACTCAAACATAGTGTCGACAACGCTTATTTCAAAGCAGATGATCATTCTAAATGCGCAAAAGAAGCCTTCTTTTCGGAAATAGAGTGCATTAAAACAGGAAACCCTTCCCATGAAACAGCACCATTGGCAATTTGAATCCGTTTTTCCTGTGTTCTACATGTCATAAAGGTATTACTGTGAAATCAGTGTCGAGGTCACAACCTTCTATCACATAATGCTCTCTGAACACGAGACAAAGTGTCCTGTTTCTCAATATGGAACTCTCCTGTAAGCTAAATTTTCTTTCTTTATATTATCGTGACATGAAACGTGTAAACAGAACATATGTTTTACATAACGGTCATTTTGTATAGGCGGAGGTTGAGATCTCATAAACATGTTTAACCCGCCGCATTTTTCGCCTGTCCCAAGTCCGGAGCTTCTGGCCTTTGTTAGTCTTGTATTATTTTTGATTTTAATTTCTTGTGTATAATTTGGAATTAAGTATTGCGTCCATTATCACTGAACTAGCATATTATTTGTTTAGGGGCCAGCTGAAGGACGCCTCTGGGCGTGGAATTTCTCGCTGCATTGAAAACCTATTGGTGACCTTCTGCTGTTGTCTGTTTTATGGTCGGATAGTTGTCTCTTCGACGCATTCCCCATTTCCATTCTTAATTTTACTACAGCAAGTCTGTCTCCATATCATTGGATGTATTTTTCCATATGTTTATCAGTCATTAACAGTAATACTTGGTTGTCTATATAAAAGCTATCAAAGAAAAATAAAGATATAAACACAAAATCAAAAATAAAAATAAAATCATAAACTACTATAAAACTATAATTCATTTCTATTGGTTCAAGTAAACTATGAATTTAAACGAACAAAATAATACAAAAGTACTATCAGATTGTAAATGTATTCAGACTTAGGCAAAACAAATAAATTGCAAATCCATGAAAAGCAAGATTCCCGTAATCCATAAAACTGGTGCTCACGCTATTTTATGAATCCACAGCAATAAGCTTGTTTATATGAATTATTTTAAATAAATGAATGAACTATAAAATTCTTTTTTCTCATCCAAATAAAGAAATAAAAATATTAAAACTAATAAAATGTTGAATTGCTGTCTGTCCGAATAGATTAACATGATACAAAGTCCTTTCAAAGCTTAGTTTCAATGGAATTTTAACTGGATGGATGGACATAACTTCATGCACGCTGATTGAATTTAGTTTGTAGAAGAAAATTTTTTTTATTTAATTAGATAATAAAGAGGCTACGATTTTCACTAGAGATAATATCAACGTTCTAAAACGTTCCTTATGCCGATATCAGGGCGATCAGAAAATAGTAAAACAATCATATTGTATTTTTTCAATGAAACTTTTAATCATGCGGCAGCTTGGAGAGACTCTCTTCTGAGCCCTTCTTGTTTTATTTCTGAATTTTATGGTCCAGGGATATACTTTTTAATGTTTTTTTCTGGTAAAGTAGAGGTATGGCATGGAACGGAATTTACCATATCTATGAGGGCATGAGCTACAGCCAAATACTTTGTGCCAGCCTTCGCCAGTCCACTCCAAAAAATTACACATTCCTTGTCCCCTCAGAATGTTTTTCATTTTCTTTCACTTTGTATTCAACATCTTTGAGTACTCTTGATGCAATATCAGTTGGCATCAACGACTGCATGTGAAATATAAATGACAAAACACGTAGCATGAAAATAACCCTTTACCAACCTCTTTAATGGACCTCGGACACATTATTTTAAATAAATGAATGAACTATAAAATTCTTTTTTCTCATCCAAATAAAGAAATAAAAATATTAGTTTCTTTACCCGATTAAGGTACATTTGAATGATTGGCTAATTAAATTGAAAACACAAAGGAATGGACTGATGGTTACAATGGAAGTACATGGAATTGGTAAACTAGTTTATCGACAAGGCTGTAGCATATGCTAGGTTTTCTTACAGCAAAACTTCAAAACAGTATACCTCCATGAAAAAAGAAGAAACAGTAATCATCAAATGTAATTCATTTTCAGTGACAAAGGAACCAAAACTGTATTTAGAGAAACAGTTGTATAATTTTTGGTGTAAGGAACAGTGATATGTTAAATGGAAAGACTTCGTATGAAGGGTACAATAAATATCACTGCCAATAAATCTTCCATCCAACATCATGTAGATCCGATTGATGAAAATGGTCCACCTGAAGATGCCTGGAATTTCCTTCAGATAATCAAAAAAAAACAAGTTCTATGATACTGTAAGAAATCATAATAAATACATATATGAATGCATTAAATCCTACAATTTTATCACACTGGCAAGCAAACTTGGACATTCAAATAATACGTAATGTAGAGTTGGCAGCATATAATGTGTGTGCATGTTTATGCAAGTCTGAACCAGAAGATTTGAACGATTTTCTGTCTCAATTATTTTCCAATATTCCTCATCTGCATTGTCACTAGTTGTTTTCTTTTATGAATGTCATAAGAAAAGAAGAGAATTCATTTAATGGAAAGAGAAAAGAAATCTTGGACGTTGCGTATGAAGGAAGAATGACGAACAGCAGCAGAAACTGTCAGGATGCCACAAACAGTACAACTGAGAGGTTGGCTTGTTCAGAAGACAGTAAAATAAAAAAAGTAAACGTTAATGAATCTTTCGGTAAATATAATTTACTAAACCTCTTTTATGAATTACTAAATAACAGTTTTAAGCTTCGGTGAACTATTCATAATCATCTTTTCTGTTGAGTGTTTGTCTATATCTTGTTAAGTTAAGTGAAATACAAAAGGATGAAAAAAATTGTCAATTAAGGGCAATAGATAAAATATTATTGTTCTGCTGAAAATTTAGAAATGTTGATAAATGATGTTTTTGATTTTAGAATTTTATATATGTATATAGTTTTATCATGATTTACAGGGTATATAATTTGTTGGGACAATGTTGGTAAACACACCACAGCAAGACATCAGTCAAGGAGAGTAAGAATACCATGCACAGCTGGGCCTTACCCTACATGGCCGAAAACAGAGTACCAACAGTAAATACACCAAACACTGACACAATATCAGCCATAGATATTCCAGTAGCAACTTTTCTCCCGTCTAAAGATGACCTCAAGCAGTTGAAGGACAGAATGAAGTACGAAGATACGGAGGCTGTTTTCACTCCCATTCGACACGAGCAATGGGACAATAGCACCAGATAAAGCAAAATTGTAAGACTAGTCAACATTAACTCAAAAGTTTTAGAATGAAAAAGCTGATTAATTTTTTTTCGGTCAGCATTGGATTTATTGATGAAAATCCGTCATCTACACAAGGAGTCATCAAAATATTTGAGAAACTGCACACATATGTTCCTTTAAATGAACTGCACATATGTTGCTTCAAATGAAGACAAAGTGTTTCCCTTATGTCGTGGGAGATGCCCTGTCTTGAGAACGCCACAATGTATTACAGTAGTCATCGTCGTTTTCATTGCATACATACACAAGTTGTTATTGACAATGAATTGCGAATACAACATGTTGAGTCTGGATTTTAGGACATACCAACGATGCTCCATCGTTTGCTCTGATGTCGGATATTTCCGTAAATGGAGAGCTCCTATTCCACTACACTGGTTTTTTACTTGGCGGCTACAGATATGCATCGAGACATCCCCTGATAACACCATTCACTTCAGCTCATATCTATAGCTATCGACGTCCGTTAGCCCGTAGGCGAAGTTTAAGACATTTTAACCGTGTTGTGAGAAGGTATCGTGTCTATGTAGAACATGTTATAGGAACTTAGTACAGACATCATAGGGATACTTTAAGTAGGGTTGTTTGTTTGTGTGCAGTTTCTTGCGTTCCCAAAATTAAGAAAGAATTTGGATGGAATTCAAGATTAGATTTGTATGACTTATCAAACATTTATTAATAACAGTGAAAATTACAATACTAATTAATACTAAATTGTAGTAGTAATTAGATGATTAATTGTATTATCTAGCTATGTCGGTGCTTCTTCTGAATCAAACTGTCAATCAAATTAAATGGCTTCATGGGTGTCAAGAAATATATCCTTTGCATGATAAATATATGGGTCATTTTCAAAAATGTCGAATTTTCAGTACACCCATGCTATTTTTTTATTTCAAATGGAAATTTCAGTTGTAATCGTTTAAATGAAAGCTTGTAGGATTTATGATTCAGAACATTAATAATAAACACGATTTACATCTATTTTCATAAGATTAAAATGTATTTAAGTCCGATTTTTGGTAATTTGTGTACGTACAGTTTCAGAAAACACATTTCAAATGATTTTTTCCGATTTTCTGATCGCCTTGCTATCTGCAAAGGGACTTTTTAAAAACGTTAATAATTACTCTAACGAAAAATCGTAGCTTCTTTATCATTATATGTAACATTTTATCTACAAACTTAATTCAATCCGCGTACATGAAGTTCATGTCCATCCTGTTACCGCTACTTAAATCAGCCGTTAAATTATTCTCCTATGAATATTGAATTAGTCAGTGTTGATTTCAAAAGTGCAAAGTAACCTTTACATTTAACACAGCACGTTTCTTGAACGACAGTGTAGAAAAGAAATTTCAAGACATTTAGTGAAAAAAATAGAGGGTACTTTTTTTCATGTCTATGCTGTTACCAACAATTTTGATTAATTACACCAAAAGTATACTTGTAAAAAGTGCAATAACGTGTTGGAAACCAAATTCACAATAGAAAACATTATCACCTCACCAAAGGGAGTAGTTATTTCACAACAGCATTCGAAAATGAAGAAATTTGTCTATCCTGTTATGTCTATCCTGTTACTATTGTTGCTATGGTTACAGTAACAGGATAGACAATTGTAGACAAAAACGTCGTTAAAAGTTTATCATAACATATAGTTGCAAACAGATTGAAATCTTTCGTTGTTTGAACTCATCTTAAGATTATAACGTCTTAATCTTCCCAATTTAGCATTGGCAGGTGCAATACTGATATCGGTAACAGGATAGACAAAAGGTAACAGGATAGAACTTTGTATAGTGATATATCATTAACGTACGTTCCTGTTACCAATGAAATAAAGACAAAAGTAAAGTAACATGTGAGGATTTACTTGATGTTGGGTTTATTTGAAAGAGAGAAAAATGCCGAACAATATGAATTGCTATCTTAGACTTGCATTACTGGTGGTAATTTTACAACCTTTGAAAACCAATTTTAGAGGCATTTTCAGTACAACCTGGAAAATTGGCAATGAATCTATTATTTCACAAAATGAATATATATAGAAGTTTATTCTCTTGAAAACCATCTAATTGGCTACGAAAAACAAGCTTAAAATTTTATCTAAACCTTTTCTTAATAACACAAAATTTCTTTTGAAAATGGTAACAGGAGAGACAAAATATTGTACCACCTATCAAAAAATGTTTCAATATATTCTTGTATGACATTATTAAGATTGCATCTTTTAATATGTTGTTCTATAAGTACTGTTTGTTTTGATTTGCTTATGTCGAGGGTTGTTTGAATAAGTAACTTTTAATAAATTTTCAATTTCAAAATTCGACATTTTTGAAAATGACCCATATGATAAATTTTATTTTTCAAGTAAAATGACCCATTTTCTGAACACTTCGGTGTTGACATGAATATCAATAATGTGGTCATTTTATAAATTTCCTGTAAACAAAACTTTGAATTTTCGAAAAACTAAGGATTTTCTTATCCCAGGCATAGATTACCTTAGCCGTATTTGGCACAACTTTTGGAATTTTGGATCCTCAATGCTCTTCAGCTTTGTACTTGTTTGGCTTTATAATTATTTTGATATAAGCGTCACTGATGAGTCTTATGGAGACAGAACACGCGTCTTGCGTACTAAATTATAATCCTGATACCTTTGATAGCTATTATTATGATTACATGTATTAAAATGTAAATATTTCAAGATATATCCTATCAAATTTGTGACTTTGTGTCCTGTGACTTTCTGTCCGTTTACCTAAAAGTATTTGTCAAACTCAGCTAAAGTAATCTATTCATGAGGTACAAAATCCTTAGTATTGAAAAATTCAAAAGTCTTATACACATCAATTTACAAAATGACCATATCAATGATAATTCACGTGAGACAGAATGACTACTGGGCCGGTGATACCCTCGGAGAATTAAACTCCACCAGCAGTGGCATAATTTTGTGTCATACATAGCATTATGAGATTCGTACTGTTAAGCCAATAGTTTGGCATTGTGGAGAAGAACTGACTAGAAGAGGACAAGCCAGGTGAAACAAGTTCAATCACATTCAAAGAATCTATAAATGCAACAGTACTTGCACATAGTTGACTACATATTCATAGCTTTTAGGGTAAGTAATAAAACATGGCAGTCAAGCCTTTTTTATATATATATATAATGTCCTACCAATACAGTTTTAAATTTGAAACTCGGCAAGCAAGTTTAAATATAGTCATATTTACACCTATCAACAACAGCATTTCCACTTATTTTGGACGATTTGTGTTGTTTTCCACTGATAAGTTTAAATACCGGTATACACATTGATTCTAACTTGGGAGTGTTAAAATAATACGGAAGTCCGCGTCACACAAGTTCTGACATTCAGCAAGGTTGGTGTACTCTAGGTTTGGGAGGAATTTTAGAAAAAAAAACATAGTGATGATAATGAACATAGAGATATTTTCATCTACTAAATCCTATGGTTAAGTTGTAATCAAGACTGGCATTATCTCCATAGTATGTTGCATAGGCGAACTCGAATTCTCGAAACTGTTGTGAAAATCGGAAAAGATATAAGAGATTTGGTGTCTCTATTATCAACCAGATATAATATTATCTTATTCGACCTTCATTCCAAAATGTCCCCAAGGGTGACTGGGGAATAGAAGTATGGTCACCATTGGTCTTCCTCCGACCGGCAGTAGAACCCTTGCTAAAGTGGGGCGTCCGTTTGGCTGTGCGGGATGTACAAATTTGCAGCCACGTCCGGTCAAAATGGGGACGTTAAATTTGAAGCTTCGTGTATAGAGTGTCACGCTCTTTGCACGTTAAGAACCCTTGCAACAATTCTTTGAATGGTCCGTAGGTGACCTGTTGCAAGGCTAAATTTCTGTCCCTATCCAATATACCCTTATTTCCCGTGGCAGTCTAAATTTCTCCGACCTTAATCCCGGACGCCCTCTTACAGAACCTACCTATTGTATTTATTGTTAATTTGTTCTCGTCCTGAATATGCATGAAATATTTGCCACTGGACGTTAAGCAACCAACAATCAATCAGTCTAAACTAAAATATAACAATGGCATCTTAAACTATCCTGGACTACTACCTAACTTGGACAAAAGCTTGTTTTTGATCAGAAGATGGTATCCAGAAGTAAATTTTGTAAAAAAATCCTGTTTTCCTATTTAACTTATAAAACTTAGTTTTTTGTTTGTTTACATAACATTCACTCTGTGGATAATCAGAAGATGGTATCTAGAAGGAAATTTCGTAAATAATATATTTCCTGTTTTTCTATATGTTACTTATATATTAGCGTAGTTTTCTTCCAGTAAACATTACAAACAGTCTGCAGTTAAAGTTCCTAAACATTTATTTGCCCATAAAGTAGGCGAAATACTGGGTTCCGCGGAAGAGATTTCATTATAGTTTTTAAGTTAGGTGAGTTGGCATGTAGCATTGCACACATCATACTTTTCATTAGGTGGAAAATTATGCAGTGTTGTCTGCTTGCCTCTTTTAGGACCTATAGCTTTAATTCTACGAAATATGGTCACTTGGGTCTTCTCCCGACCGGAAGTAAAACGCTTGTCCGTTTTACTGTGCGGGATGTATCAAGTTCGCAGTCACGTCCGGTCAGAATGGGGACGTTAAATCCGATGCATCGTGTCAAAAGAGTGCCACGCTCTTTGCACGCTAAGAACCCTGCAACAACTCCTTGAGGTGGCCTGTTGCAAGGCAAAATTTATGTCCCTATCCAATATACCCTCATTTTCCAGTGGCAGTCCAAATTTCCCGACCATCATCCCGAATGGCCGCTATTATGACAAGACCTACCTATTGTATTTGTTAACTTGTTCTCGTCCTGAACATGCATGAAATATTTGCCACTGGACGTTAAGCAACCAATAATCAATCAATTACAAAGGCATGCATTAAACTTAATATGATCCTGTTGTGATCCTGAGTATATTTAGAACTTACCCAAGACGCTATGCAGCTTCTTAGCGTTGATCGTCTTGGGTGGCTTTTTCTGGTAAAATCGTTGACTGTTGTCGTATATCTAGGTTTACCGGAAAGAGAGAAAGCATCATGGGATCTCTGCAATTTCCCGGTCTGGCTTAGTACCAACGAATACCACACTCCCCGGCTTTATATTTTTGCAGTATGTTTAGAATTTCTATAACCTGGTTTCCAAATTGTTCGAAATTAAAATAATGATGAGGGTTTTTTTTTGGGATGGGCCCCTGAAACCTGAGAGGTCCAGACTAAACTAAAGCACTATAAAATCTTATTTTTTTTCTTTTAGTTGGGGCCACTAAATTTGAGTAGACCCAATTTGTATATACAGCCAGCCCTCACCCTTCTAACAATGTTCCCAGTCCCTTTATGATTTTTTTTTTTGGGGTATGGGTTATTTGTTGTTTCACAAGAAAATAATAATTAAAATGAACTATATAATCGTCGTGCTCTCTGGACATATTTTTAATTATTTACACCTATATACAGTTTTCTCCCCACTGCCTTCTAATTTTCGTCTGATTTCGCGTTCTTGCTGTCTGCTTCCCGACTCTCTTACTTCTTCTAGTTTCTGTTTTGCTGATTATCGTAGCCGTCCAATCATGTCCATAGAATTACATAGCCACCGGAGAAGTTATTCTACTTCTGGGCGGGTCTCTGGGATAAAGGTAACACTAATGGAGGCAGATATGTTGCCGATGTCTAGGTCTCACTGCTGGTTACTGCTGACTTACAACCAGTGTAGTTGTTTCGCTCTACGCTAGCAGGATGTCAACTTTTCTCCTGCAAACGACCATTCATAAGCCGTGTTACGTTGGTACACATTGACCAATTTAACGTTTTCAATATCGGATAAAAAATGATGTCGAATGTTGAAACAAATCTTTGAAAGTTGAATGATGCAGAAAAAAAAGTAAATGTTGAAATTGAATGTATGATATTAAAACGAATGTTGAGTGTCACAAAATGAATGTAGAATATTGAAAACGAATGATGAATGTAGAAAAAAACGAAGGTGAATGTTGAAAATTGAAATGTTGGAAAAATGAATATTGAATGTTGAAAAAAGTTAAATGTTAAAACGGACTTAGGATGTTCAATGTTGAAAACGAAAGTTGAAAAAGGTTCTACAAATTTTATATCTTGAAGCTGCATTTATATCCTGCTCTTAATTTATATCCATCTCCTCATCACTGAAACCTTTTTCTTCATATGGTACCTTCTTCATATGGGACCCAGTCTTCGTCACTCTGATTACTACATGTCTCATGATCATCATCCGTCATTTCAGGAGTCTGATAATAGTAAAGTATTCTAGATGGTTGCACTGTCTGTACTGCTGCACACTACTAGTGTCAGTCTGACAGCGAAAATTCTTCATTTCCTAAGAGAATATATTAATTTTAGAAAAAATACATATTCAAAAACTAAACTTTTAATAACAGAATGTGCAATATATAAAGCTCAAAGGGAGGGATTTTTGGGAAAAAAATCCCTTTAAAATACCTTATAAATATAGTCCGACCCGCATGTTTTACAAAGTCTGGTTTCATCTCTTATATATACAAATGAAGACCAAAAATAAAGTAGCGCGCATGTCTAAAGATGGGTACTTAGTAACCAGACATATGGTAATTATGGTGATCTAAATCGATAGCAAATTAAATGAAATTTTCCAAGTAATCAATCACAGCTAAGAAGTAATTACAGTTAAATTTCAATTATCTTTCGATTTTGTATTCATATTGTTAAGAAGTAATCATTGCCGCCGTCGTAGCTGCCAGATCCCAAAAGTCGCAGGCTCGACAAATCTTTATTTCCAGATATCAGAACAGAATCAAATTTATGTAGGCATATCATTACATTGTGTGCTATTTTAGGAAAACGGTTAGTGAAATCCATTGTACAGTTAAGGAGGAGTTGTGCTTATGACACTTTAACCACATATTGCAATATTTTACTAAATAATTTCGATTATCCTGATTAAAAGTAATTTAATGCAATTTGATTGGCTGATGTTGTCCTTATTAATTTCAGTACAATTTTGTATTATATGAATTGGAATTATCTCCTTATACCATTGACCATATTAAAAATATTCTTTTTATAGTTCTTATATTTTTATTTTTCACAGTTTTAGATTAATTATCTAAACATATTTGGTTCATCTTGTCCTAATAATTGAATTTGAATATAATATTTTTAATATAACAAAATCAGGATAAATTCCAGTACTATGTTTTTTCATGAGTTTTTTTCTTCTAAAAATGTGTGGTTGTAAAATGAAGTGTTTTTTTTGATAATTTGCAATTTTGTATGTATATATATTTATTTGGACTTGCATAAGTAAAATGAATCGTATAAAAAAAACAAATTTAAAGAGGAGTAACACAAAAGAAAAGTAGAAAGCTGTGCAGGTTTTAGTCTGCTTAAATTTGTTTGACACACACAAAAACATCAACAGCAACCAAATTTTCCACTTCCATGACATTGTGGTGATAGAACAAGTAGACTGATCTTGATCAGCTGTGTTATTTGCCATCTGTCGGCGTCGTCTGCTGTTTTACTGACTTGGTTTTTCTTGGTTTTCTGTCGTTTCGTCCTCTTCCAACCCTTCTAATGAACTCGTTTCTAAGTTAAAATTAGGCAACACTAAAAGCATTAACAAAAACACTTCATTCTGTTATTTTGGTCATTGTTGTCAAACGTTCAGGTATTTAGGTCAGCCATTGTTATGCAAAACAAAACAAGTGCAATTCTTATGAATTTGTTATGCGGTTGCGACCTGGTAAAACATTAAATTTACACAAGCCTGAAATGGATATTGACCAATGAAATTGATTGTTTTAAAAATATTGAATTAGAATAACAGTTTCTCTTTTTTTTTTATTCAGAAGTAACAATACCCCGATTCCATTTCAAATAGTCAGGAACAGGTGGCAGTTGAAAAAAATCCCAACCACTATAACTTGCATTCCACCAACAACCAAAGAACTTGTCAGTATGTTTCGACATACAAACTCCAAGTGTTCAAACAACATCCTAGCAAGCATTGCACTTATCTATAATAAGACATTGGGTACTTGTAAGATTTGTTTTATACGCACTGAAATTTCTTTCTTATTTTCCAAGTACGCTTTCATTACAAAACGGACCGTCACTAATCCCAGACTAAGAGTGATCAATTTTGCCCCAAATAATGAAGGATGCTATGCCTGTTGTTGCTGTGACTTGTACAAATTCAACAGTTTTTATTTGTTCTTCTGAAATGTTCTTTTACCAGAAAGCTTTTACCGGTACCACTTTGTCCGAACAGCAGGCGATAACGGGACCCAAACATTACTAGTTTAAAACTATTCAAACGAGAAAACCAACGGTATAATATATATACAAACGAGAAACACTAATGAACCGCATAAACAGACGACAACCACCGAACGTGTAAGTTTGTTTAAAGCATTACGATGTAGGAATGTACACACTAAAACACCCTTACAAAAGTGTAACATTTAACGTTTTTTATAAAGTTTAAAATAAAATGGGATATAACCGAGGTGTGACCAAAACGTATCAACAGTACCTTTAACATGTCAGGAAAATCTGATCATTTTCGATGTTATGGAATAACAAGAATAATGATATCTAACTTTCAACCCCTCAGATATAGTTTCAAATTTACAACAACCATCTTTCAACTATCAAAACAGAAGCTGTGAATCTTTCTAATGGGTATATTTCTGTCGCTGAACATTTTATAAAGTCTTTAATCCTGTAAATTATGGAACCTATGGTAAGTGACTGTTAAACTAGGAATGGCGGTGGCTGTTTATGAACAAACTTCAGATATTAATTTATTGAATGGACTGATTGGCACAAATGTCTTCGCTGAAAGTAATTTTGTAAAGGATATAATTCTGTTTATAATATCTTCAACATTAAAATAATAAAACATCCTTTCTACTCAGCCTCTGTACTGCCATGTTGTACTTTCAGGACTGGGAATAAGATAAGTTTTTCTACATATAAAAATAAATGAAATGAATGTCAATATTGGATAAAGAAAAAGGTGCAACATTTGACTCTACACACAACAAAATAATTATCAAACATGTAATGTAATAATTTATCGTTGTTTCAAATCTAACAGACAAAATATTGTTTTTGTTTTACACATTAAATGTCTTACTGTTACTTATAATTGCTAGTTGTATTTGTATTTGTTGAAAAGTAGAAATTGTAGTAATTATAACTAGTGCGTACATGTTGCTCTTGAAAACTAAGGTATGCGAGCAGTATGGATGTTATATATGAAAAACAGTACCTTGAGGAAACATTCAACATATCCAACTATAAATACGCCACAATCATTACCATTTTGCTGCTTTTGAACCTATAAAACAAATCTCTATTATGTAAAGTATTATGAACAGAAATGGCCATTTGCCAAGGCCATTGAAATATTGTAATTAGCAAAATTCAAACCCATGTTAGTGTAATGTGATCCGAAAAATGACATTCAAATTGTTTCAGAATATTTAGACAGAATTCAATAACCTGAATCGAAATTCTGCTGAAAGCAACACTTCCTTTTACTTTTCAGTTATTAAGGTAATATAATGAAATCGCTCTAGAATTGTACAGAATGATTATGGTTTACAGGTCTCTGCTTGCATGTACAAGAGTGTGAATATTTGTTTCAGATGTTATAGTTGGGTATCTTTGAAAGCTCTTACATCCACTTTATTTGATTTTTGTAGATAGTTGTCTTATTGGCAATCATTCAACATCTATTTATGTTTATATTGTTTGTACAAGAAAAGACTAAATGGCTATTCATTTAGGTATAGCAAGTTTGTTGTCCCTAAATACCTACTATTGCCCTCATATTTTGCTTCAATCAAAAGTGGATAACTCAGGACAACAAATTAGTTATTACCCTTATAACAAGCTAGCCAATAAATTTCTTCCTATTTGATATTTTATCCTGGGTATCATTTGTCACAAGAATTTTGCTTTACATATAATACTAGTTAATTACTTAAATGCAGTAAATTCATATAAAATAGACCAAACAAAACACTTTACCTTTGCATGACTCATTTTGACTTCTTCCATTGTTGATAAAGAAAATGGACAAAGACACACACTGGTACACATCATAACTCTGGCAAATTATAACTTAATAATTTGGCTCTGATTTTGATGAACTCATACTTAAACTAATGTGTATTCCAACTGTTTGATTTTAATAAGTTCTTCTCCATAATTTTTCATTTAACTCAAAATTTATTATTTGAAAATTTATCTGTTTTCAAGATGAATTTGTGGGGAAGGATTTACTCTTGCCAGGTCATCATTCTATTATCCAATCATTAGCAAACCAAATAATACTTTGAAGTTTTATATTTAAAATGCTTTTTATTGCATTTGTAAAGAATTATTTTAGATTGATTATCAAATGTGCAATAGTTATGATTGTGTTGTTGATGCATGGCGGCAGGTACATTTATGACAAGATGTTTATTATATCTCTATGTTTCAAATTCCTAAGATGTATGACTGATTTGTTTCTATTCAAATTGATTTATGAGATTCAAAATCGGTATAAAACTATTTCCTTAATGAAATTTGTTTTATTTATTTTGTATCTTCCGACAGCAATCTCCCATTGAACACATTATTGTTAAACTAAAAGTCTTGGGGCAAAAGGATGCCAGGATCCAGTGTGTACTAAAAGATCAATCATATAATATTAACTTAAGGTATATCTTACGTAATTAGATGAATACTTTCAAATTATCTGTTTGCCTAAATTTGAATTAATTAAATGCTAAGAATTTTCCTTTGACCTTTTTACTTTTTTGATTCGAGCGTCAATGGATAAGTCTTGTATTAAAAAATGTGCACTTGTCATTCAAAATGATAAGCCTGGTCTATTCAATGATATTTTCTTTCACAAAATCAATTTCAAAAATGTAAATGAATAATAGATAAAATAAGATAATACTTTTAAATATCGAGTTATGATTTCAAGAAGATACATCATTTTCTATTCATTGCAAAAGACAAATAACTTCCAGGGCAAAATTCCAGAAAATTACAAATAACTTCCAGGGGCAAAATTACTAAGTCCAGCTTCATAAAAATTTGGGCAGCACTTCCCTCAAAATAATGTTTTTGCCCTCTAACCACATATCCTCAGACCATAATAGAGGGCAATTGAAGAAAGAAAGGTGTAGGGCAGGTTCATTTATACAAGACATGACACCATACACCTTCTCCACCCAGTAAAATGTGTAAAGAGAATCTAAAGAGAAGATTTAAATCTCTTAACATGTGCAACTTTTGAATTGATACCAAATTCACCAGTCCCATTACTTTTCCTCGTTTCTACGCTGTTGCATATGCATGATATGCAGGTTACATGCACTGCAGCTACTTCGATATGGTATGGACAAAATGCTCCACGGCCTCCACCTCCTGGTCCAAGGTCGTATTTTCGTTCGCAGACAGTATCCGCAGCGGACAGTCATACATCTTAACAAACAGATTCTGCGCTAGGTGGTGAGCCAAAGCTAGCCGTCGACCTTCTTTCCAGGTTTCTTCAAACGAAAGGTCACTGTCTGTGAACGAGCGTCTCCAACTCACAAAACTTATATCATATGATCTTATAAGTTTAGAATCATTTAAGACTGTGTGAACTTTCAGGCTGAAGCTATTCATATTCTTCATTTTAAAAGAACTTATGAGTTTGACTGTCCCTCTGGTATCTTTCGTCCCTCTTTTGTAAGTTGTTTACACGTTATCGACAGACGACAACGGAACTGTTACCGTGACTAAGATATATAGGCGATATATCCTAAGATTATAACAGGGAACCAGTTTTACATCAGTAAAGCGTTGTTATCTCCTTAGTATCGGAATCGACCTTAAGTGATTTTCTGCCTGAAAGTTATTACACTCGAGAAGTTAAAAAAATGTTTATATTCTGTCTAGACTAGTTGTCACTGGGCAGAACAACCGCTGGTTCTTGATCATGGTACTCCAAGACACATACTTTGGAAGAATGTCATTTTCATGAACGGAATTTTTCCAGTTACTGATCCCTGCGTTTATGGAATATAGAACTTCAACATCTACAATTGCAACTTCTTCGTTTTCCTGGTGAGTGTTGTTGAGAAGACGAATACTTTGACCAACAATTTCTGCGTAGTTCTCTGATTTGACCTAGCTTAACAGCAGTGGGTCAGATAACAGTAGAGTAATCAGAGGTCGTAGATGACATTGAATTTCTTAGTTCTCTAACGCTGATTTTGTCTGCAACATCTTTTAAATTATTCTCAAAAACATAAAAATATGCATCATAATTCATAAATTTACCAAGTAGTATTATAAATGAATGAAAGAACCTTAGTGAGCGTGCTCACATACCCCACGTCCCCACATTGTCATTTGAGAAATAAAATAAGTGTAAGAAAAAAAATTGAATCATAATTTCCTGTCAGTATGCACATCTACATAGTATGTCCTTATTATCTACACAGTTTCATGAAATTCTGTTGTGTGGTTTCAGAGGAGATGCGATGACAAACTGTTGCAGAAGTACATTGAAGCAAATAAGTTCAAAGGGCGTAACTCCTGGAAAAAAATGAATCGTAATTTCCTGTCGATATGCACATCTACGTAGTATGTCCTTATTATCTGAAAAGGTTTCATGAAATTCTGTTGTGTGGTTTGAGAGGAGCTACGATGACAAAAGGTTGCAGTAGTATATTGGGCAAATAAGTTCAAAGGACCTTAAGTCCTGGAAAAAAATTGAATCGTAATTTCCTGTCGATATGCACATCTACGTAGTATGTCCTTATTATCTGAAAAGGTTTCATGAAATTCTGTTGTGTGGTTTGAGAGGA
>JAASAO010001343.1:0-23269 GCA_017311375.1 Mytilus coruscus | reverse complement strand
AATTATTCATTTCAGAAATTTAAAAATAAACAATGTTGAAGACCGTACCTTGACCTATAATGGTTTACTTTTATAAATTGTGACTTGGATGGAGAGTTGTCTCATTGGCACTCATACCACATCTTCCTATATCTATTTAACCCAGCACATTCTTTATGTGTCTGTCCGAAGTCACGACCCTGTAGTTCGGTGGTTGTCGTTTGTTCATCTCTATCATATTTGTTGTTTTTCGTAAATTGTTTTGTTATGAGTTAGGCCGTTGGTTTTCTTGTTGAATCCTTCCACAATTTTCATGTCGGGGCTTTTTATAGCCGACTATAAGGTACGATTTTTCGTTGTTGAAGGCTAAACGATAGCATATAATTGCTTACATACACTTTATTTGACCCTGGTGGATAGTTATCTTATTTGCAATCATACAACATCTCCACTGTTTATATTTAAAAAAAAAAAACAGCACCAACAAAAGATGAATGGTCGTTTTTTTTTTTATTGAACTTACAAAATTTCACCCTGACAACAAATAAGACAACAGTCGTTAGTATTATAATGATATATGAATGTATTTAGGATAATATGGTTGAAAAAAACCTTTTTGTCTTTAAAAACACAAAGTCAAATAGAGGTACGCAACGACGACTTCTGAACGAAATTAACGGCATATATTTTATAATATTTGATAAGTACTAGTAGTTTATTTTGTATATTTGTAAGCCGGTAAAGCTTTGATACAGCCAAAATATCGTCACTTGATATCTAAACAGTGATTAATTTCATTTTTAAATTACAATATATTGCAAGACGCCGTACAGACAAAAGTTGTTATTTTGCAATTCGCCGTACAACGTCCTGCAATTCGCCGTACAATAAACAATGTTTTGATCCATATTCTTTAAAAACATCTTTATGACAACATATTTCAGTCAATATGATGTCACACTATCATAATCTAAAAACATGTCTGGAAAAATAATGAAAACCAGTTGAATATCTTGCCAATGGGGCGACAGAGGACAATCGACCTTGAAATTTTCAGGTACTAAGTGGCAAGCTTTGGAGTATAACACAAAATATTGTCTTAATTTTGTACTTATCGGCCTAATAATTTAAAGAATTATATATCAGAAAATCATTTCTTAAGCGGTATCCTCGTCAAATCAGTAGAAATGCTTTAAATTGAATGAATTCTTACCTTGTTTACTTTTTTTCCATTTCTCTCCGCTTCGTTAGTACCCAATTTCCGGTGGCGATGATACACAGTGCACTAGCACACTGTGTAACGAATTTATCTTACCGACTATCTTAACATGTGGCATTTAGACTAGTGGCCTATCAAAATGATCAAGTCTTCAATATAAAGAACCTATTCCATTGGTCTATACCAAAACAAATGCCAACATTAACAACTTATAGCTTTTAATGTGTTTTCTGCATTTATGTTCAATCTTTCATCATCAATTTCTTTATCTTTTGTCCGAGCGAAACGTTTAAAATTTTTCCTCAACGCCGTGTGGTTTGTAAAAAGGGACGTAACACCACAACTAACCGTGTATTAAAGTAAACCACGCCTACCTACCCATTGTTAATTATACTGACATTCCTAGAAATGCGTAGGAGGTAAGATATTCCAAAACATTCAACCAACTCATTGTACGTTTTGAAGGAGATGACTTAAACTTTACTGGTATGAATCCTTGGTGTAATAGCTCCCTTTAAGTTAAAACTTTTCCATTTGGAAATTATTATAAGAAACGCAAGCTCTGGAAGAGACATATATTCTACAGTTATGCTAATCATATAATTATACATTAGTATTCCAAACCTTAATTAAACAATTAAACTATTGATACCACTTGTTTATGATATCTTTAACACGGTGAATGTAAGCTTCTGTGGTATTGTATATGCGGAATAATTTTCTTTGCATATATTGTAGACATATTCGTGATAAACAAATGCGCAAGTAATCCGTGTCTTAATGGTGGAAAATGTCTGAACGTTGTATATGAATTTATATGTCATTGTCTACCTGAGTACAGTGGTAAAAGATGTCAGACGAGTGAGTTTTTTTATTCATTGTTTCAAGTCTGTAGCAAAACTGCCCAAATGTAGTGCTTTCATCTACGAACTGTTGTTTTCAAAGAAAGGGAAATGCATGACATAATATATTTCATTGGTATGTTTTCAGTCTAAAAAAAAAAACAAGAAAAAACAAGTAAAAAAAAAAAAAAAAAAAGTAAAAAAAAAAACAAGTAAATTAACTGCAAATTGCAAACTTTAACCAAAAGCTTAAATTATGTAACGACAAATTAGTCCTGGTGCCGAATTTTAAAATTCTGTCATGGTGAAATTTCTCTCATTACGATTAGAAATTTACTATACTTTATATCTCCTTTTTGTTTTGCCTAAATCAAAAAAGTAAAAAAGCTGTTAAAGGTAAGATTGAGCAGACACGTATATTGAAACGTGTCTAAAACATTAAAAAATTACACATGCCGCCTTATGAGGCATAACCAAAGCCGTATATATATAAATCAAACCTTAAAGTGCAATAAATCACGTATGGTCTCGTTTTTATATCCAGTTCAAAGTTAAGTTCATAAGATAACTAGTAATCTTGTTTATTCCACCTTTCTGACCCTTTTTTTATACATTTAACATTTTTTTTTAATTAAAATTTCAAAGATTTAAATTAAAAGACTCTCTCTCTCTCTCTCTCTCTCTCTCTCTCTCTCTCTCTCTCTCTCTCTCTCTCAAGCCGAACAAAACTATAATAATTTCACCAACAATATCATTGTAAGGTACAAACAGAAGGATATACAGAAATGCGCAAGAAATAATGTCCGAATATGTTAATAATATAATAAGGTGTGCTTAACAATGTTGACAAAAACGCAGAAAAAAGAGAAACATAAGAGCAAATGTGTAATAGATGAAGACGAGCCATAAATGACAATATCTTATGAAAAAAAAAATAACAGTTTATAAATTGAGTGCGTCAGAGATGCTTTTCTGGATTTACGCTCATTAAGACACTAACAAAAATGATAGCCAATAGGTATTGGTATCTGAACAT
Source organism: Mytilus coruscus (assembly GCA_017311375.1). Classification (NCBI taxonomy): domain Eukaryota; kingdom Metazoa; phylum Mollusca; class Bivalvia; order Mytilida; family Mytilidae; genus Mytilus; species Mytilus coruscus. Next base: position 20,193 of record JAASAO010001343.1, on the reverse strand, counting down.
GGGAACTGTGCTACCTGGCCAAATATAAAAGCATATGACAAGCATGATAGTGTTCTAAAATTGGAATTTGTAAATGCCTTACTAACAGTTCTCAATTCAATTTACGTTATTACTATTACAGGTTTAGCAGCAGTAGGATGAAAAATCAATACCCATTTACAGCATTGAGAACAGAATATAATACCAAAAGGAATATGTTATAATTATGTAATTTTTATTAATGTGACATATATATTTCATAACACTTGATTTTTTTTCCATATCCTTTGTTTTTGATCGCTCTTTCCTATGATCATTGATTGATTGATTGATTGTTGATTGCTTAATGTGAATTGGCTAATATTTCATGCATGTTCAAGACGAGAACAAATTAACAATAAACACAATAGGAAGGTCCTGTAATAGAGGCTTTTCGGAATGAAAGTTGGGATAAATTAACAATCCAATGGAAAATGAGGGTATATTGGATAGGGACAGAAATTAAGCCTTGCAACAGGCCACCTACGGATCCCTCAACGAGTTGTTACAAGGGTTCATAACGTGCAGAGAGCATGGCACTCTCTCTACACGAGGCATCGGATTTAACGTCCCCATTCTGACCGGACGTGACTGCGTACTTGATACATCTTGCACAGCTTAAAAGACGCCCCACTTTGGCAAGGGTTTTACTGTCGGTCGGAAGAAGACTTTGTTTAACAATATCTGTTAAATTGTAAATAGTTATACTCAATTTATATCGAAGCATATTGATGTTAAATACAGAGAGAAAAATGAATTTAAGCTCGGATTGACCAAAATGAAAACATGCGATAAGCGTCAATATAACAACGATGAAACCGTTTAACTCGAATAAGAAGGAATCAATAAGACTAGAAAGGGAATAAAAAAAAAAAAAAAAAAGAAAAACACATGTAATTAAGTATTCTGTTTCACATCAGACTACATTTTATCACAACTTATGAGTTTGAATAGCCCTTTGTCATCTTTTGATCCCATTTAAGGTTATATCAAACACATTGAATAAAATTAATTTGGCTCGTTTAATTTTCATAAAATTTTGACAAATTATTTACTTTGAACCTATGACAAAAACATAAAATTTCATAAAACTTGAACCACACACTTTATCGGAAAAAATCATTTGATATATAGCAGTTTGACAAGCACTAATTTTATCATTGAGAAGCTTAGTGTTTCCTTAACAATAGAACGTGATGAAAACGATTAGCTGATTTTTACAGATTTATCTGCCTGTAGTGTTCTGTACCACCTTAAGACTAATCATTCCTTTATATTCTGCAAATCAAGCTGTTTACATAAAAGACAATAATAACATAACTGGAAATATCAGCAGTTCTCAAACTATTAGTTACACCCGCCATATTCCCTATATTTAAATATATTAATAAGTCATTTTATATTAGCAAGGTTCTATTCACCAATATCTTTTCTAACCATAAGACACAAACTTAACAAAACAACCAAAATATTTAAGTTCTGTCAATCATTTCCTACAACGCATAGAAAAATAAGTAGCATTAAATCCACTAATAGGTAAAACCAAACAAGACACTTACACTTTTAATGACCTGACAACAGTATCGTAATTATATCCCTTCCTAAGTATGTTTAAAGGTTTGGTTAGCTTTTGAAGTGAATGACGACATGTTTGTGCTTTGTATAGAATATTACCATAAAAGATTGGATATGAAATACCTGAACGTATCAGATGCCTGCACGATTTATATTTACGAATGATGTCCTTGTACCGATGATAAAATGTAGTAAATGTTTTGAAAGGTTTGTCATATAAAAAACCATTGTGTAATAATTTTTAGCTCACCTGGCCCGAAGGGCCAAGTGAGCTTTTCTCATCACTTGGCGTCCGGCGTCCGTCGTCGTCCGTCGTCCGTCGTCGTTAACTTTTGCAAAAATCTGCTCCTCTGAAACTACTGGGCCAAATTTAACCAAACTTGGCCACAATCATCATTGGGGTATCTAGTTTAAAAATTGTGTCCGATGACCAAGCCAACCAACCAAGATGGCCGCCATAGCTAAAAATAGAACATAGGGGTAAAATGTAGATTTTGGCTTATATCTCTAAAACCAAAGCATTTAGAGCAAATCTGACATGCGGTAGAATTGTTTATCAGATCAAGATCTATCTACCCTGAAATATTCAGATGAATCGGACAACCCGTTGCTGGGTTGCTGCCCCTGCATTGGTAATTTTAAGGAAATTTTGCCGTTTTTGATTATTATCTTGAACATTATTATAGATATAAACTGTAAACAGAAATAATGTTCAGCAGAGTAAGATCTACAAAAAAGTTGACATGACCAAAATGGTCAATTGCCCCCTTAAGGAGTTAATGCCCTTTAAAGTCAATTTTTATCAATTTTTGGTAAATTTTTGTTATCTTTTAGAAAAATCTTCTCCTCTGAAACTAGTCAGACAAATTTAACCAAACATGATCACAATCATCATTAGGGTATCTAGTTTAAAAAATGTGTCCGATGACCCCGCCTGCCAACCAACATGGCTAAAAATAGAACATAGGTGTAAAATGCAGTTTTTGGCTTATATCTCTGAAACTAAAGCATAAAGAGCAAATTTGACATTGTAAAAAATGTTCATCAGGTTAAGATCTATCTGTCCTAAAATTTTCAGACGAATCAGACAACCTATTGTTGGGTTGCTGCCCCTGAATTGGCAATTTTAAGGAAATTTTGCAGTTTTTGGTTATTATCTTGAATATTATTATAGATAAAGATAAACTGTAAACAGGAATAATGTTCAGCAAAGTAAGATCTACAAATAAGTCAACATGACCAAAATGGTCAGTTGACCCTTAAGGAGTTATTGCCCTTTAAAGTCAATTTTAACAATTTTGGTAAATTTTTGTAATCTTTACAAAATCTTCTCCTCTGAAACAACTGAGACACTTAACCATTTAACCAAACTTGGTCACGATCGTCATTAGGGTATTTAGTTTAAAAAATGTGTTCGATGACCCTGCCTGCCAACCAACATGGCAGACATGACTAAAAATAGAACATAGGGGTAAAATGCAGTTTTTGGCTTATATCTCTGAAACTAAAGCAAAAGTATAACGATTGCATTGATTTATGCATCAATTGTAAATAAAAATATCAGGTAAGCGACACAGGTTCCTTGGAGCCTCTAGTTCAGTAATACAGCGATGTTTTTCGTTAAAATCAATTACGTTGTTACATACACGAGCGAATCGAACAAGTTGAGATATATAAACACCATGAGATGGTGACAAGGGGACGTCACCATAAAAAAATGGATAATTAATAATAGGAAATGAAAAATCATCTTTCGGTATTAAGCTACCGGTGAAAGATAAAGATATCAAGATCCAGGATGGGGCAGTGTTCATTGTTAGTATACGCTTTATTTTTAATATGTAGTTTCAGCAGGATAAATCTCTTGAGTGTACATACTGAAGTCGTCATTATTGAGAGGCGATATATCATCCAAATATCTAAAAGTGTTATTTGTATCAGATGTTGTTTCGATGGGTCTTTGCTGATTTTAGTCATAAATTGTAACTCGTAACAATACAGAAACAAGTCCGCAATCAGTGGTGCACAGTCAGTCCCCATTGGAATTTCGATAACTTGACGATATTCGGAATTTCCATAGCGAACACAAATATTATCTAGAAAAAAGTGCAGTATTCGTATCAAAGCAGGTCCAATTGACATAGTTCTTTTGTTTGTTGTTACTAGATATGACCTAAAAGAGTTGAAGATATATATTCGCATTCTGACTTTTTAAATGTGCATCTAATTAGATTGTGATTTTTTTAATGAGATTATGAGGCAAGGTGGTTTAAAGGGTAGAAAAATCAAAACTTTGAACAGATTTGAATTCAACTGTTTTCAAAGGCCTCATTTGAACAGGTTTTTTTATTGTACCAAGAATAGACAGTTTAGTAGTGGAACAATGGCTTGAAGTAGAAATAAATCTATATTTGTAAGGTATTTTGTGCATCTTCGGAAGCCAGTACATAGTTGGAACTTTCATGTTATTCGGTGTTGCTTGTAAAGAAATAGCTAAACATTTATGTTTGTAAGAGATGTCACTTTCCAAAAATGGAGTCAGTTGGAATAATGGTGAATTCGTGATTTCCTTTTGCAGAACCTCAATGTAAAATTTATAACAAACCATATCATTTATTGGCAGCCTTATCAGCCGGGACAAAAACAAATTTCTTGACGAGTTCGTTTAGCTTATGTTTGATACGAGGAAAGAGCTGTTATGGTTTTTGTTAGGAGTACAATGTTCCTAAAAATGTTTAATACGAATATTAACTATGTCCATTACTGAATTTAAAAAAGACTCTTAAGAATTTTTTGTCAGTTGTTTCTCGTTTCATCCATTTCGTGCAGAAGGTACGGAGTGAGTCGTGGATGATGTTACGACGCTCATTCCCATTAATAATTGACCGGGGGATATTTAGGTCTCAGAAAAGAGAAAGAATAAGCATTACCTGGTTTACATACAACACACGCTATGCAAATACACGCAGTGAATTCATCAAAATAAATAAAACTACCACAATCGCTGAATTTTTCAGAGCAGACGACTTTTATTTCATCTAAAGATCGAAGACCACGGAAAGATGTCTCTAGTGAGTTGCGACATAGAAACGTACATAAAAAATGTAATATCGGTCAGCAAATATGCGATGTTTTTTTTTTTGATTGATGATTTCTTTTTGGTTTTTTTGGTGTTTTTTTGTGTCAGCAGCACACCCCTTTTTAATGAAATCAATTAAGTGAAGAGGATATGTTCCTTCTGAGAATTGAGAATATGAAAATTGAAGAAATGAAATCAACACGTGTGTCATAGATTATGGTTAATCGATTGTTGTTTACTTAACGTCAAATGACAAATATGTCATAGATATTAAAAGTCTTAATCTATGTGTAAAACACATTTTTTTTTCAAATATACGCCAATGATTTTAAAAGCTATTTTTTTCTCGCTAGAGTATCTTAAACACAAGAACTTTTCTTTTGAAGACAAAAAAATAAGAATATAAACAATAAGTAATACCTTATGAAACTATACTCTGCAATGGATACATGATAACCTTTACATGCTTTACGATAAACTGTTTATTCTTTATCTATAAAAAAAATCAGTGGAGTAATTTTCAATGCAAAAAAGAATATATTCTTTTTCAAGCAGCAAAGTTTATTCTATCTTAAGAAACCCAAATACGATACAAATAAATCAAAGTTAAAACCAAATGTACAAATGAGAATACAACTGTTTCATAGCTTCTCGTCTACTGGTTGCTTCAGTGGCAAATTTAGTACTGTTCAGACAGTTCACTTGCAGTCAAAACATCACTGTTGAGTTGCATTATAGACAATTCAGTATCATATTGATATGTACAGATAAATAGCAACTACTAAACAGTCTGGACAATAACTAAACAGAGCTGTAATGACTACAGGAAGAAATGTTTGCACAAGTACTGAATTAACCGCAGTGGTTTGAAAAACTGAAAATTAGTGACTTATTAATTGTTCAGACTTTGCAAATCATGTTAAAGTCAACATGACTGTTCCAGACTTAAAACAGTAGTGTGGGTTTTTAGAAAGAATTCATTTTTTTGAAGAGGTGTTCAGATCAAAATAACTGTTTCAAATCAAAATAGATTTATTGTGTGCAAATATCCGCATTCTCACTTACAGTCCACCAGCAGTTATAGTAATAAAATTGACGGTACAAATTGAACTACACCAGATGCGCATTTCGACAATACATACAAATTTACAACAATTTCAGTAAGCTAAACGCGATAAGCAGTTTTTTTTTTTTATAGAAGTAACCATCAAAGATACAAGGCTGTAATTTCTAAATGATTATTTTCACGGCGATATTTTGTAAACTGGTTCTACTTCTGTTAACATCTTTTCAGGAACTGCCGAGAGAAAATTCTATATACAACTAAATATAATTTTGATTTGTCGTAGCCATACACAGTTAGGAAAAACTTAAAACTGACACTCATTAATTTTAACCACCCTTTTTTTTTTCTTTCTTACAAATATAGCTTTTTGATTGTGTCATATATATGCATATGTATGGAACCAACATCTTCTATTGATTTGATTTTCTACAGTTAATCTGGTGAAAAATTATCTCTTTTAGTTGTAACCGTTGCAACGATACGATACAAAAGACTGCAAAAGATGAGGCAGGTTGAAAATGTCACAAGTGTCCCCACAATTTGGTCCAAAGTAAAATTTCAATCCATTTGAGTGATACCTTTGTTGTGATTTTGTCCCATGTACATTTACTCCATATCCTTTCATTTTCTACCTTAAATCACTGATATTTTTCCTTCAACATGTTCAATAGATCTATTAAATATTATATGCATTTCATTTCATGTTTCCGTAAAATAGCATCAAACAGTTCGAGCGAAAAAAACTTGTTAGAAAACATTACAATAATGTCTTGACTGATGGCCGGTACGATTATGAAAAACGTACTGTCAGACAGACATGTAAACAAATATATATGAAGGCTGTATTATTCCTCAGCTTTATCAAAAATATGTTTGTATTTGTATTGCATAACAACAATCTTAAAAAAAAAAAATCACCAAAATCCGAAATTAAACTCCTTACTGTGTAATTCTACCTAACGTGTATAGTTAACATGGAGACATAAAAGAACAAACACATATACCAAAGACTATAGTTGTTATTACTATTTAACTCTAAATTTAAAATAAATGACTTACAGTAAAAATCAAGAAAACTTTTAAGTCTAATGTCAGCATATTCTGTACTTTAATTTGGAAAAAAAGGTAATCCTTCCCAAATATTTCAGTCTAAATAAAATCATGTTTTATTATTGATTCATTTACCGAAGAAATAATTTGAAAGTATCATCAGCTACACCCCCAAGGGTGACTGGGGAATAGAAATATGGTCACCATTGGTCTTCCGCCGACCGGTGGTAAAACCCTCGCTCAAGTGGGGCGTCCGTTTGGCTGTGCGGGATGTACAAGTTCTCAGTCACGTCCGGTCAGAATGGGGACGTTAAATCCGATGCCTCGTGTAAAGAGAGTGCCACGCTCTTTGCATGTTAAGAACCCTTGCAACAACTCTTTGAGGGGTCCGTAGGTGACCTGCTGCAAGGCTAAATTTCTGTCCCTATCCAATATACCCTCATTTCCCGTGGTAGTCTAAATTTCTCCGACCTTTATTCCTAACGCCCCTATTACAGAACCTACCTATTGTATTATTGTTAATTTGTTCTCGTCCTGAATATGCAAGAAATATTTGCCACTGGACGTTAAGCAACCAACAATCAATCAATCAATCAATCATCAGCTACATAAAAAAAAATCACTATAACATCTTGAACTGAACCTTCCAACATTGTATAGCAAACAGGATGGTGAGTTGCACGTAATAGTTTATGTTTGCCTATAATCTTCTGCTCCCGTCCAACTTTTAAAGTCATAACACATAAACCCGTTTTGCATTGTACCATCAAACAAGGTTTTCCCATGCCGCCCTTTTTTGTCAGTGTTCATTTGCAATGTGCATGACTACACAAATGCAATGCTTCAAATATGTTTTTATTTCAAATATATGTTGCCTCATTCCTGAATAAAAGGAAGTTTTAACGGCACCACTTTTGAGTTAGATTAATGTAACTGAATATCTGTATCACAATTTTTGTCGTTCTCTATTCGACTTAAGGTAGTTCAGGGGTATAGAAAAAAAATGACAGAATTTTCTTATACTTTGCCAAAATGAAGATTTTACTATACTTTTTTCAAAAAAATGATAAAAAGTATGGGTCGCCGCGCTATTTTTCAAGGTACGAGGCGTTCAAAATTGCCAAAATTTGCTTAGATTGTTCTTCAAAAAACACATTTTTGTGCATAAAAAAAATCTATGAGACAGAATTTTGAAATAAAATATGAGAAGATAGGTTTTTAATATATTTTAAGAAAAATAAAAAGAAAAAATGGTGTCACCGAACTTGTTTTCTTGCTACAAGTAAAAAATGAAAATTTCCTATATGTCCAGTATAAATTTTGTACTAAAAGAGTTATCTCCCCTTAAACGGCTTATGTGAAAAATTTATTCTAAAAGAACAATGATTGGTATTTGTTAAAACATTTCCGATAATGCAATGAATAACTGAGTTTTCTTTATTTAAATAAACAGTGTAACCTATAAATTGCAAATCTGTCTCCAAATTTGCAGATTTAGACAAAGAACTAGACCAATTATTTACTGTGATTATACAATTCAAGATGGCGGTATACCCCAGATCTACCTTAAAAGCTTATATGCTACTGTTGGTACCGTTCAACTCTTCAATGCCATTTGACAAAATTTGCTGGATAACGTAGTCTGGTGTGCTCTTCGTGGTTAATGTTTAAAGAAGGAGATCAGGACACAAGGTAGACTGATGGGTTTTTTTAAACAATCTAATTTTGCCTTTAAAAATTACAGGCGCGACAATTAAAACTTTTCATCGATGTTTTTGTTTTTGCTAAATATGTCTATGGCAAAGTTTATGTGAGAAATTACAAATAATAATGTAATGGCAGTTTGCATTGCTTATTGGAAATCATTGCTTTATTTTCGACAATGGTTTCATATAATAGACACAGAAAAAAAGGCACGACAAAATCAAAACAAAAATAAAAACTTTCAGCAATATAAAAAAATAAAAACAAAAACAATCAGATACAAACTTTCATCGAAAAAAATTGCAAACTTGAATGGATTGACATTCTGAATATCCTTTTCAGTTGTGTTTTCTTTTTTTCATGAAACCATACAAAAGATCACTTCTATATACATTTCAATTGAGTTCAAATTACATGACGAATTTTCGTATTTATTCAAGCCCTTTCAAACTGCTTGTTCTAACAGTTTACTATTATATCACAGTCAAAGTCAAAGGGAGGGTTGATAGCTGGTACAAATTTTTAACTTCGCCGTAGATTCTTGAATGTTATATTTGTTTTTCGTTAATTATATAGCGTATTTACGTGACGATATGGGGATATGGGTATTTAGTCAAACCTTAACAGGAAGTTGTAATAATATTAAAAAACCGAGACGGATACAAAAAAAAAAAAAAATAAACAGTGTCAAAATGTTCAGGCTTTAATTAAATCTTGTTTTGGGTAAGTTGATGCAAGCATACGATCTGTATTGTGTTTTATACTGTTAGAGACAAATAATGTTTAACGACTATATCATGTTAAAGTGTAAACTCGTTAACTATAAGCTATGAAGTCAAGTAGTTCCTGCATTTTCCTGTGAAGGTTTAAAAAAAATTCAAACAAATATACTTTACTGTTGGTTAGCATTCGTTAGCAGTCACTATCCTATAAATTAACAACTGTTGGTTATACTGATAATTCAGAATCTTCATTGAAGCTGGAGCATGAATGTTGTGTTAATTTATTTGTTTGTTGTGTCATTTTTATGCAAGAGTGGCATCCCTTTGTCTATGTTTTAATTCCAAAAAGTCTATCCAATCAATGCATTTATTGTCTCCTGTGAACAGGTTCATGATTTCATCTTTGCATATAGTTTATTGATTGAATTTTAAATCATTACAAAATTTATAAATTTAATTGAGCTTAGTATGTATCGTTGGTTAATCAGACATTAATGTAGATACGTTTAAAACTATTATATTCCAAGATAAAGAACCGTTCTTATCGTTATAAATATCATTTTGCTACATATCAAGTTAATTATATAGTACATCTGCTCAAACTAATCCTGATATAGTTTATTTTTATAAAGCCATATCATGGTGATACATTTTATAAATAGTATTCTGTCTACGATTAATTCGAGGCAAATTATTCAGCTGAATAACACATGTTTCATTCTGCTGTCTAGAAAACATTGTTTTAAGTTGTTTCCCGCATCATCTAACCTCCAACAGCATCGATCCTGCTTCTTGTAAAAGTATTTTTTGTTTTATTATGGTGTAAATAATTATGTCAGAATTCAATGAAGCAGACATATTGTCTTAACTTATCTGCATTACTTGATTCCTTAACGATATATACATACACAAACTGTGTAACAACCTCCCCTTTCCTAGCACTTCTTGATTCCATAAAGATATATACATACAATTACTGTGTAAAAACCTCCCCTTTCCTAGCCCAAACACACACAAGATAAACAGATGTATTTATAGTAATTAAGATTAAAATACAATGTTGACTGCTATACCCTAATGTTTAACATTTTTCTTATTACGACTTTTTGTTTTCTTACACATTGTTCTCAATATAATGGATTTATGTGAAACTGTCATGCAAGTAAGAGGTTAAGCTAGCTAAAACAAACAACAACAAAAAAACAAATTTTAATCCACCATTTTCTACCTAAGGAAATGCCTGTACCAAGTCAGGAATATGACAGTTGTCTTTCGTTTGTTTGATGTGTTTGGGCGTATGTTTTTGCCATTTGAAAAAGTACTTTCCGTTTAGAATTTTCCTTGGAGTTCGGTATTTTTGTTATTTTACTTTTTGTTGCTAACAAGAAGGCTTTTAACAGTTATGAGTATCTGTGTCACATGTGAACACTTCTCCCCTCAAGACGTGGGCAGTTTATCTCGGGTTTACCACTTTTCACAATGCTTCAGTTTAAATTCTTTCAGGCATTATTTTATACCACACAGTAAGATGAACGTTCAAATTTAGAAAGCAATTCAACGACTGACGGGAGAAGTCTTAGTGTTGACAATTTTCCGTTACCCTAGTTGACACTTGAGGTCGTCTGAAATCGAAAGTCTATTTTATCTGGAACACCTGAGATCACAAGTTTGTATTTCTGTTACTTTTATTTTTGGTCATTGGTGTGTCTGTTTTATAAGACCTATTGTTTAAAGTAATCCCTTGGTATTTTCCGCTTCGTTCTGAATGATATATCTTTTGGGGAATTACAAGTCAGAACGGTTAGTAACACATACAATTGATGAATACTATTTAGATTTCACTGTCATGCAATATACAAATAATAGATTTCTCTGTAAACTAAGGTTACTGATGTGCATATAACTATTCAAAAAGACTGTAATCTTCAAGGTCAGTATATAAAGGTTATATTGATGGTCACGATGGTAAGGAAGACCCTTTTGCAAGAATAATATTCAATCCCTCATGATAAATTAATTCAAATTTAACTCAGTTGAAACATTCAAACTACTTAGCCATTTTCAATTAACGTTAATTAATAAAGGCAACAGTAGTATGCCGCTGTTGAATTACAATAACCCATAACATCGCGTATGTGTCAAATGTGTATGTACTACCGTTCATGACCTCAGAGATAACCTTTACCTTAATATACGTACGAAAGATATTAACGTAACAAAAGGACACCGTATTTATCATCTAGATAAGATTCACAGTTAATCAAATTGTTAATTGTTATATCATGATTCATGAGAATATTTATAAATTGTAGCAGTTGCTTGATAGTTAATGATTATCCACGGCAAAGGAAGTGTATATACGTCGAATACATTTAGCATCGTAATATTGATGATCGTCCTTATCAGTCATACCTAATATACATTTCTGATGGACAATGGAACGTTTTTTCACCATTTATTTGAATAAAACGGACCTTAACATCCATCACACAAAAAAAAAAAAAAAAAAAAATATCAAAACAATTATAATCAGAAAAATGTATTCAATTTTGAAATTTGTATGTTATTTTATGGAGTTAGATATATTTGACAAATATATGATGCATAAATACCGCTATGGTTTTAGTTGATTTATAAAAACTTGATCGATGCCACTGCTGATGGAGGTTGTCTCGCCCAGAGTATCAACAACCCAGTAGTCAGCACTTTTGTATTGACATGAATTATCATTGATATGGTCATTAATATAAATTAACTGTTGAAAAAACTTAGGATTTTTTATTTCAGGAAAAAGTTAACTCAGCAGTGTTTGGCAAACCCTTTTGGAGTTTTTTGTCCTCAATGATCTTCAACTACGTACTATATGTTTCCTCTTTAAAATGATTGTTTTGAACGTCACTGATTTATTTGCAATCGAATAATGCGTCTGGAGTACAAAATGTAAATCCATGTATCTACGATGAGTTATTCAATCACATCTTCAATTATAACTAAGATCTGATTTCGTATTTTAGATACTTATGCTATGCAACTTAGAGTCAGGAAAATAACTTTAGCATGTACCCGTTGCAGCTTTATTATAGCTACAAAGGTAAACAGTTTAAAAAATACGATGAACGGAAGTGCAGTACTGAATCATATATGAGATAAAATCTACCAATCTGTTGATACATATAGTTCTCTTAAGTTACTCTGATATTAGAACTCAAACCGTACGCGAATTTGATTACATATTTTAACGTATAAGGTCAAATGTTCAAGGTCGATGTGTTGAAATAAGTCATACTTTAAAATTATTAATATACAATCTAGATCACTACAATTACCTGAAACTAATTTATTTAAACATTCATAATCATTACTGTGTACTGTCTACAGCAGCTGCCATCGACGATAATACAATGTTATATCTGTTATTTACCTTCAGATATAAATGAGTTTAGTAGCAATCCGTGTCTGCACAGAGGTGTTTGCAATGATGGAGTAAATAAATACATATGCAACTGTCAAGCTGGCTTTGTCGGTTTTAACTGTGAAAAGAGTACGTCCATGCATTTTATATGGAATGTGATTCTTTGTTGTATTTAGCTGAATAGTACAACACATTTGTGCTTGACAGACGGCAAATCTTCGTGATTTCTATTTTGTACAATGTATACTAAGTATACAATTTTAGGTGAGCAAGCCATACTGTATCGTACGTTTCGTTTATATCACTCGTCAACTTCCATTGTAACGAAAGCTCAAATCAGGAACTAACATTGATTTTAATTTTATTATTTGAATACATTACAACTCATATTTACTTCTATTAAATTAATATTTGTTTGTAGCTAGGTGTCTGTCTGATAAATCAAGCGTATTTCTTCAGCGATACAACTGTGTTCACATATATCATGTATGTTTATTGCTTTTGAATAAAACAAATGTGTATTTTCTATATATCAGAAATAAATGAATGTGCATCTCATCCATGCATGAATGGTGCAACCTGTGTCGACCTGTTTAATAGCTACAAATGTGACTGTCTTGATGGTGACTCAGGCAAACATTGTGAAATAGGTAAGTTAGGTATTTGACAATATCTTTGGCAGAAGATGCCAAGTGGACGTTCAAATCTCTGAGGTCAAGGGTACTAAAACGCCATTGCAAAAAAAAAAAAAAAAAACGAGTAGGACAACGAAAAGACAAATGTGTCATAAACACCAAATAGAAACAAAGACTGAGCAATATCAACCCCGCAAACACCGGGGTTGAAAAAGACGAAACGATGTATATGTGAAATTTCTGTCAATTATGAAGTATCCTTTTAATCCATTGATTGATGTCTGTTTAATGTCCAGAGGCAAATATCAAATATATTTCACGTGCGACTACGTATTATTGAAATATTGATATAGTCCTCTGTATCCTCTGTTTCCATGTTTGATTTTTACCGTGCTAGGTGGTAATGAATCTTGCTCAAGAATATATGTTACGTTACCTGGACGTTATATACTGCCTACAATTTGATAAACCATTGCCCTATATTTAAGATGTTGTGTGTTATGTATAATAATGACAAATACCCGTTTTAAAGTAATTGTTTTGAGCAGGTCAATGATCAAACCTTCCACCTGCCAAACTTGAGGGCGGCATGATACAGTGAAGAAATACAATCGAAAAGATAATAAATAAGTTTCGTCGACCATATGTTATGGATATTTTATCATTAATCACTTTGATTTTAAAAAAAATTGCATCAAGCTAGTATTAGTATGTATTTATTTTTGTCATTGATTTTATTTTAAAAGAGTGAACTGTTTTATATTTTGTCTACAATTTATAACGATTATTTCTACGTATTGATTCTATAAAAAAACTGATGCTTTATCCATTAGCATACAGGAATTAGATTTAGGAATATAAACACACTGATAAGCCTGCGCTGAGAACGATTGCCCACTAGTATCACTGTCAAAATATAAATTGAGAAAATTATTTGCTTGATGGAAATTTTCTTTTTTGCAGAAGGAATGAGGGAATATTTCTAATACACAGAAATTGCATTCATCATATTTAAAACTTAAACATGCACATATTTTATGACAATAGTTTGCTTAATATATACATGTATATTTGATATTCAAGTGGAATGGTATATTTCCCTATACAACTACAACACGCGATTGCTACACTCTACGGTTTTTTGTTAGAAGTACATTGTTCTATCTCCACAATCCCATCCGATCATAATAGCTTAATCATCTCGTTAGTGCAGAGAAAACTTTTTTATGGTGTTGTATCATCACTATTGTTCATGTATTTTTGCTGTAAAATAGTTATTATCAAAATTATACTAGTAGTAATATTATTAAAACGTTTAGCGTGGTTTTAACTCTATCTATAGGCAATTCTTAAGCAGTGCAGAATTGAGGATATTACACAGTTAAAAGATACATGATCTATCTCTAATAAAAATATAGGGATACATTTCCAAAACTACATTGTTTTAGTTAAGTGTTCTACCTCCAAAAAAAAGGGGATGTTTTATTTATCTGAGTTATATTGTCTATTAAAAAACAATCGAACGAAGAGGTACTCATATGTACGTAATGTCTATTCGTATAGAAGTTTTTGTGCCTCGGTAACACGTATATGATATTGAGCTTTTAAACTTTAATTCAATATTTTACAACCTATAGCGAATAGGAAAACATTATTATACGATTCACACGACGACATGTTCATTTCGATGTGTACAACTGATTGTTATCAATATTGAACGAACTTTTGTGTTTAGGTCCAACCGTAACTTTAGCTCCAAAAATACAATTGATATATATATATATATATATATATATATATATATAAACAAGTCTAAATTGAAAACAACGTTCAAACCTATGATTGCGTTGGATAAAAACCGCAATTTTTATACGTGTGCATGCAAAACAAATTTCTTGATAGAGGGGTCAGCACAAACAACATTTTCCAAAAGACCAAATGAGTGAAAAAGTATATTTTAACAAAACGCATTTGACTAGCAGGTCGAGCAACTGATGTTCTTAAACCCTGCTGACTGCCATTGGCGATTGCCAAATAATCGGATCACAAGATGTAACAAAACAGATCTTATTATTAAATTATTACCAAACAGAAAACAATAAACTTGCGGAAAAGATGGTATAAAGCAAAAATGAGGTGCAAAATTTTGTACACCATATCCTGATTTCGACAATTAATGTCTCTTCAGTGATGTTAGGAATCGAAACGGTATTTGGAAGGCCATATAATTTACCTCAATTTAGGATAGACTCTTGAATTTTGAAAGAGTCAAAATAGGATGAACGGATGAACAAAATTATGACAAGTAGGCACACGATTGACAACATTGTTTCCGAATGGTAATTCTCAATTACACTTGTCATCAAACAAACAGTTGGCTAGAAAACAGTAATGGTTCCAATTACAACAACTTTTATTTAATCTCCCTTGTAAACCTTCATATACAATTTTTACTGAGCTTGACCTTGCACCACACATTTTGTATGCTCTAATGGAAAAATATACTCAAAATTTCAAATTTCAAAACAAAAGCACCTCACTTGTTTGTCGCAAAGAATTTCAAATCAGATTCCTCAATTTTAACACCAACAGTACAAAAGAGAAATCTTCGCCAGCAACATTGTACAAATGACCACTAGGTCTCATTCTGCTGAAACAAAACACCTTCTTGACTTTACATTTTTCGTTCAGTCTTTTACACCTGTTGCATGTTTCTAACATGAAATCCAATTAAAAGAATGTGAAAATGTTTTTTTAAGGAAGACATCTTAAAGTATATTTTAATTACCTCTAGTACATTTATTTGTTTTTGACGGAGGACAATCATAGAGCTGGAGGTTTTACAAAAATCATTAGGGACACGAACGTTTAAACTACTGTCCATCCAACGAAATGTCTTTAGGCAGTTGCTATAAGTGTATCCCTAAAACCTAAATTATTGTTTATCTGATCATATAACCTGTCCCTCATATTATCATGGGTGATTTCAAAGCTGATGTTCAAGTATGGGTTAGCAAGTCTTTGAACTATAAAGGCAAAATCTTAGAAGCGTGCCGACTATCGAATAAATAGGAAAACATTGTATCGGTGCATATAACCGATTTCTTAAAGATGATAGTTGGTCAAGACAACTTACCTAATACTATATTGTGATGAATAATTAGTCACATTTGCAACCCACTGCCGATCTACAATAAATATCGATCAGAAATACTATTCGAGACTGGTAAATGGTCTTTAATATACAAAAAGTTGTTAACCCCGACATTAGTTAATCTCTGGTGGATAATTGTCTCATTCGCAATCATAACACATCTTTTTATTATATATTTCTGAGAAAATATTACTTCCAATCATATTCGCAATCATGGACATAAAGATTCAATTTCAGCTTTAAGTTTTCTTGAATAATATGAAAAAGCCAAATAAGGAATTTTAAAATCAAAATTTTGTAATATATATTGAATTATAAATAGCGAAACTGCCAAACATCTACAATACATCAACATTAAGTATAGACTTGGGTAGAATCTTAACTTAAAAAAAAAAAAAAAAAAAAAAACAAAAGAAAAAACCAGTTGGACAGATATTACTACGTGCTGTTATTTTAAATTAACGTTTGCAATAACGTTTACTTCTTCACTGAAACAGTTTAAGGTCTCCTGACATTTCATTTAATGATGAATGAAGCCTTCTAAATATCAGATGGGAGCAGACATTTTAATAGTTTGTAAAAGTTCAATACTGGTTCCTATCATGAAAGCAGATTTTTTTGTCAGAATATAGTTTGAAATTTAATTAATTGTATGATTCCCCTCCAATCATTCAAACATTTTACGTTGTCCGTATATTATTCAACAATATGCTACTCAAAAATATACTATCGGATTGTCGATTCATATTAGTTAATATCCTAGAACGACTTATGTCGTGTGTGCGCATTAACTCTACTAGGCTGCCAAATTTACTGTTACATAAGTCGTTTGTATTTTTTTGCATCTTTAACAATGTTTAACGGGAGATACTTCTGTTTTGTGTTGAGTACTGTACATTATTTTTGCAATCTCCATTCCAGTACAAGAGTTGCTCCTTTTTTCAGGTCTATAGATTTTCGACTTTTTGTACGGAACATTGATGATTGATTGATTGATTGGTGTTTAACGCCATTTTCAACACTATTGTGCTATTTCGTGGCGGCCAGTTTTTTCTGGTGGAGGAAGCCGGAGTCCCCGGAGAAAACAACCTTCCTTCAGTAGGAAAACTGAAAATCCTAGTCAATTAAGATTGGCGTCGAATGCATCCGCACGAGCGGGATTCGAACTCACAACATCAGTGTTGACTGGCTAATGGTTATAGTAGTTGAACTACTTAGACAATTCGGCCACCGAGGCCCCCGGAACATTGATATGTTGGATGAAAGCGTTAATTATATTATACGAATACACCATATTGTATTAGAATAAAATGCCAGTCTGTTTATATAAAATGTGTTTCGTTCGATTGCACAAGTAAACGCGGCAATCACCTACTAAAAATCACGGTAAACGATTCTTCTGTCATGGGATATTTTTGTTAGGTAATATAACTGACCAATACTCACTACTATCTGCCAAAAAAAAAAAAAAAAACAAACCAGAAAACATTTAAAATATGCAAATAAAAAGAAATGTGGATATATCTACAGCAGTACAGCAACCCGGCTTAAAAATGAATCAAAACATCGCTCGATACAGTTATTTCTTAGTTCTTTAGATACCAAAAACAATCATCTGATCTGTTAATTAACCGATTGTGTTCTATTCTCAATATTGCAATGTTTACTGAATGTTGATTCGCATCTACCTTGATGGTTTTACCTTCTGAAAATAGTTATCAGATTTGAACACCAGTAAACGATATTTGCCTCGCATTTACAAAAGACACATATCTATACAGTATACCAGCCTTAAATGACCAGAATCTAAACACGATTTGAATAAACACCATTCTCGAAAATGATAAAAATTACCAAAAGGATATCACAAGTTCTAACCGCCAACGTTACTCGTTTGTTTGGACAGACCGATCACGTGTGTTGAAATTCTGTATACAGTTTTCAAATCTTAGACATAGCCGTTTAATCTCAGTGAACTACCACATATAGATCGGGTTCTGAACATTACCCCTGATAATTAGTACAAATCGGCTTTCCTTTACTTAAAAGACCCAAACACCGTATGCATAGAATTAAGCGGAGATGAAGGGCTCATTAAAAAAAACAAAACAAAACAAAAAACAATTCGGGTAGTATAAGTGTTACGATTGAGAAACGTTAGGTTTAATATACGCTAAATACGGACAAATATATGTTGAGCCCCAAAAGGTGTTTAATCAGAAAATACAAATCTGTAAAAGTACAATTACTGAATAGATTTTTTTTTTATCGCAAATGATGAAAAGTACATACCATTTGAAATACGACTTTCGCAGGGAAGAAGTTCATTTACAGTTGTAATACTTTCAGTTGTTATCTGAAGAGAGGTTTGTTCTGTAAAAAAAATTTCATTTACAGTTATAAGTATTAGTCAAAGTAAACGATACCGTAGTAGTAGTATACCAATATAATAATATATCGAATTTAAAGAAAACAAAATAGAACTTGAAGATGAATGGAGACTAGAGGCTCAAAAGAGCATGTGTCGATCTCCTGGATATATGTGCACATTCAACAACGGCCATTTTGTACCGAAGCTTGATATCTATTTGCATCTTCACCAATCGTCACCTTCATTCATAATACACTTTAGTTTAAGTCCTTACTAACATTTTGTTTATTGTATATATCTTGTATGGCAAGTCATTTACCCGTACACAGAGAATCTTTATTTACAATAAGTTTTGCTCAAAACAGACGAAAATGATACAAGTCATCATTTAAGGGCAATGATTCCTGGAAAAAAGGCTACTTAAACTTCGCCTTGTTCACTTTTATGTAAATCGTGTATTGCTGATCCATTTTGTTGTTAACAGTTTCGTTTTATCTTTTATATTGTTTGCCTTAACTGTTACAAAAGGTGAACAATTGTTCCATAAAGGCAATTACTACTATGGGGAGTCAACCGACACTTTCTGCAATGATGACTTATTGTAAAATTTTCTGTCTGAAATTTTTGTTGTTTTTTCTTGATATTCTATAGTATTCGACAATAAAGCAACAATTGATAAAAACCGTTAATGTAGGGCAATGACGTCTGTAAGTCGACTGACAATTTAGGCCATATTGATATATTTCAGTTTTTTGTCCTGCTAATCATTTCTGCTACCTATCTACTCTAGCGTATATGGTTAATACAATAAAAACACCAAAAATGTTTTTAAGTAAATTAACTCATAAAAGGACACACTGATGATTTCTTTTATGTTTTATTTATTTATTATTTTTTTTTTTGCGATTTTAAGTGGTTCTCTATTATCATGATTATATTATTTTAGATAATTGATAAGAAAAATGATTATAAGGATATGTTGGACGATATTTTCGAAAATAAACAGTAGGTAGATCATTACATTCTGAAAAATCAACCTAATATTTTTTGTTCTATTTGTTATGGTCTTAAAAAAAAAGATAAAGCATGCAATTTACCCCTATGTTCTTATTCATGTAATCATCTGTACATTTAAAACAGAAAAAGATACTCAAATGATTAACGGACGACAACGACGACAACAGACAACTGACTCCAAATGATTCTAGCAACGCTAAAATCTTAAAGTGTTTTTTTGGGACAAGTGGGCTAGAAAAGTAAATACTTGATTACTAATTAGACGTTGATCCACCAGACCAGACACGGTAGATATAAAGAGCTACATTTTGTACATAACTGTGTTAAAAAATGACAAAAGCCAAAACCGTAAAATAAGAGTGATATATCATTATTAATCAATAATGTAAA
>JAASAO010001439.1:0-67705 GCA_017311375.1 Mytilus coruscus | reverse complement strand
AATATCATCGTCGTCGTCATTTTCTTCTTCTTGTAGTTGGTCACTTACTCCGGACTCAATGTCAACACTGAAACCTGCATGTCTAAAGCAGTTGCTTATTGTGGTAGCTGTGACTGAGAACCAAGCTCGCTGAAGAAATCGGAGTGCATCTAGGACAGTTAGACTGAACTCTGTTTTACTCTCGGCACATGCAATCTGTTTCATTAGGACCCTTTTGCGGTAGTGAACTTTTAGACTCTGAATAATACCTTGGTCACAGGGTTGTGTCTTACTGGTTGTATTAGGTGGCAAGAAAACCAGCTTAATACTTTTCAAGCCTTTAACGTGTGGATGAGCAGGGCAGTTGTCAACTATCATTGCTACTTTCCGTTGCTGCCGTAAATATTTCTTGTCATGCTTGTTTAACCAGTTGGTAAAGATTTCTGATGTTATCCATGCTTTTTTATTTGCCTCATACTGTGTTGGTAGCGTTTTGACATTCTTAAAGCACCTTGGGTTAACTGATTTACCAATGACTAGTATTTCGACTTTCTCGGAACCGGACATGTTTGTACACACCATAACAGTTAGTCTCTCTTTACTTCTTTTACCACCACTGCAATCTACACCTTTGAACTCTAAAGTTTTTTCTTGCAACAATTTAAAAAATAGAAAAGTCTCGTCAGCATTGAAAATGTTATCTGGTGTAAACTCTGCCATTATGCCTTTCAATTCTGTTACCCAATCGTTCATAGCTTCACTGTTAACATCAACAGATTTTGCCTCTCCACAAATTTTCTTAAATGTGATGTTGTGGCGATCTTTAAAACGATCAAACCAACCATTGCTGCATTTAAATTCTGGGTGATCTAGTCTTTTTGCAAATTCCTTTGCTTTTGTCGTTAGCATTGGACCTGAGATAGGTAAGTTTTAATCTCTTACACTTGTAAACCATTTGAGTAAGGCGTTTTCAACATTTTCATAAGTTGCAGTTCTCATACGTTTTCTTTCAGGGGCAAAACTACTTTGTTGGTAAGCTTCTTTAATTTTATTAGCATTTTTTATCCAAGTGGATAATGTATTTGCCGGAACACCAAAACTGCGTGCAATTTCTGACTTGGGTTTTGAGGCCCTTTCGACTTCCAGTATGGCTTGGTATTTATCTTCTATTGATTTAACATTGAGTTTTCTCTTAGCCGATCTAGCTATCCCCCCGGATGACCCGGTGCCGGTCCCAAGAATTTATTTTAGAATTTTACAAGAAGTCCAGCTTCGGTGTTGTTTGAACATATTTAAGTTCAATTGAAAACAAAAATTCTAGATATTTTGCATGCCCCTATGATTGCTTCAATGAGAGCTAATAGTGTAAGGAATGAACTGATACAGAAAAAGCGTCTGCATTGATTTTGCAGAGTGTCACCTTTGTTGTAACTCACACTCTAAATGCTGCGTATACATATAGCATTCATGAACATTCATCAGTAATGTCACAAAAAGGAACTTAACATAGTTCGCAGTGAGACCTGAAAAAGTTCAGGAGTAATTTATATTTTTGATAATTATGACTTTGACCTCCAATATGTTGGAGTAGCACAGCAATCATTCCACTAATGGCCCAATGATCACAGAACCGGTGTTTCTAAGACGCCATCATTGCAAGTATGTCAACATTATAAAAAATTAAACTACGTCAACGATGCCATGAACTGCATTGTGGGCTTTGTGATAAAGCAGAACAATCGCTGAAATGATACCCAGAGGGAATACCGCGTAAGAATAAAGTGTTTGTTACTTGGAGGGAATGTACATAAACACCCTGTTTGATTATGATATCATCATTCATATTATTCAATGTATGTATATATACTGTTTGCAATGTATTTCTTTTTGTTATTTTGGGTTTATACGTACTCATGCTTACGATCAGTAACTTACTTTTGTCTATTCTTTGAAGTTCAAGTTCAAAGATTTACAATTAATAATACGTGCAAAACACGCCCGAGGAATTGCATGGCATTGTCTTTTACTAATTTTGTTAATAAGATAATATTTCTTTTTCACGCTACAACGATTGAATATGCAAGTCCTTTTCAACGTTATGTTCTCACACTTGACTCGTCGCCAAGGATAACAAATTTGTCAATCGGATGTTGTCAAGGACACAACAGCACCGATTATATCAGGTGTCCCCATGATCATCTTAAAGGATGTAACAAAAAAGACAAATGTGCAGTCTTCTGATTCCTCGTTGTACTATAAAAATTCAGATAACTTTGTTTATATTCGGCCCTGTACTGTTCAACGTTCAGATATTTTAGATTTCAACGACAATTTACAATATTGTTAAATGTAACCGTAAAAATTGTAAAAACCTGTGGTATACTAATATTTGATACCCACTTTCAAAGTAACTTGACCACCAAAAGTTACAATACACACAGTCATGATTTAAATTGTACTGCTTCCAATATTGTGTACGGTATTGAATGTGCTCTTTGTGGACTGATCTTCGTCGGGGAAACTCGACAACAACTCATATTCAGAATGAATGACCATCGGTCTAATGTTATTATTATACTTCACGTTAAAAAGCAATATTTTGATTGGCTAATACAAGGGAGACAGTTTACTCTATCCATGGCTGAGCGTGAGACAATTTTTGAATGTCACCTCTCGTGCAGACCAATCAAAATCGATAATTTAAAGGACAATAAAATGAAATTACATCAAATAATTAAAGACAATGTTTAAGTTCTACATTTTGCTAAGAAAATTTTCATAGACTGTCAAAATAAAAAAAAAAATCTTGCTTCACTTCTGCTGATTTTTCTAATATCTGTAACGTTGTAATGTACGTGACGTCACAGTAAAATACTTTGAATTTAAAATTCAGCAGTAAAGACAATAATGATAGGACATTCAGTATAATAAATTAAATAACACATAGGTGAGAGGTGATAGAGCAGATTGGTACCCTCGAAAAACATTGTCAATCTTGGCTTCGCTTCAGTTGACAATGTTTTCTCGGGTAACACTCTGCTCTATCACCCTCTCAGCTATGTGTTATTTATATAATGATCCTAATAACAACACATTTCTCTATAAACATTTTAATCAGCCTGACTATTCTATTGTGTCAATAAAAGTCCGGATTATAGAGAAAATTTATTATTCAACAAATGACCCAATATTGAGCACACCATATCGTCTACAAAGGAAAGACTTTTGGATTAGAGAGTTGGGAACAGCCATTCCCTATGGATGCAATGACAACATTGATGGTGTAGGTATTTTGTCTAGTCTTAGGTGTAGTACTGTCAATAAACTACAGTTATTTAACACTTCTGCTCGACAAAATAGAAGTCATGGTCACAGAAATTATACACCACCTGCTGTTCACACCGTGACAATTGATAGTCTGTTACCGTATGTTCAAAACATTTAGGAATTCACCATATCAAAACTAAATTTTAGTCCATGTCATTATCTAAACTTTATTTACTATTTAAAGAGACTTAACATACTTCCGTTATTGATTTTAATTCTGTTTTGTATAGATTAGTTGCAATAATCATGAACATTGCTAATCATAGACTATTCAAACCCGTATTAACTACTTCCAAAGATGAGGAAAACGTAAGACGTCTCTTTTGTCGTAAATATTTGAATGTTTAAATCTAGAAAAGGACAACTACTGCTGTTTATGTAAGATTTATTTAAAGTAAGTTCTTTTGAGTAAATTTCGGAGTATATTTAGAGAACTCTGGATTATTTAATGACAAAATATCATCAATATAACGGTATGTATTGTTGAATGTGTCAACCAAATGTAACAATGACGTGTTCTTACTGATTTTGGCCATAAACTGTGATTCATAGCAATATAGGAATACATCTGCTATTAAAGGGCGCAATTAGTGTCCATAGGAATACCTACTACCTGTCGATACACGTTATCGCCAAAACGTTCATATATGTTGTCCAGGAGAAAATTCAAAACCTCAATCATATCTTCACATTTCCAGTAAGTGTATCTAGCATACTTTCCTTTTCGTTACAGAAAAGGCTTTAAACGAGTTAAAGCAAATAAATTTGCAATGATATTTTCAAAAGATCATTTAATTGAATATGAATATAAGTGTGTGTGGAAGTGTAGTGTAGAGAGTAGAACAATCATAACATAATTAAAAGGACCATCAAAAGCACGTATTTTATCTAAAACCTCTAAAGAATTATTTATACATCCAACATTCATGTATTTAGTTATGTTTATTTAATGGGTTTGGTTGGATATTGTGTTATGTCTTATCGTTTGTGGTTTGAATTAAGTATTTTGGTATATTTCACATATGTCTTAATTGTTAGTATAGTCGAGTTAATTTCAATTTGCCGTGGATAAAGTATTGTGTTCGTCTAAATAACTATGATGTGGTCACAGCATTAATTTAAAATAACCTTTCAAGACCGTCATAATCATGATAATTATTTGGACTAGTATTGTGAAAATAATTGTAAATTTTTGGATATCGTTTCATACAATTGTATGAACTTCAAGATCATATATACGTCACAAAAATACGTCACTGTTTGTGGTGTGCTGTACAGTTGTTAAAGGAAGATGTCCGTTGTTATTTTGTGGTTTACATGTCAAAATATACTATTATATTATCTATTTATGCGTTTCTCTGTGGTGAGTGTTCTTGTTTGTTTGTACTGTTTTCCTGTCACATATTGTTGTCATTTTAGCGATATTTTTAACATTGCCATATCAGCGGGGTTTTGGCTAACCATAAAACCAGGTTCAACCCACCATTTTTCTTAAAATGTCCTGTACCAAGTCAGGAATATGGCAGTTGTTATCAAATAGTCCGTTTCTATGTATGTTGGCGTTTGTTTTTGTTGCACGTCAGTGTTTCTGTTGTTCCGTTGTTTTCCTCTTATAGTTGATGGGTTTCCTTCGGTTTTAGCTTGTAGCCCGGATTTGTTTTCTCTCAATCGATTTATGATTGTTGAACAGCGGTATACTACTGTTGCCTTTATTTACATCTGGATCTTTGAATAACTGCAGATCTATCTCAAAGTAATTTTATAAATTGAATATTTCCAGATTGATCTCATACCAGAATTTATTCGAACCCTAATGTTTTTCATTATCTGTATAGAAAGAAACCAAAATCTTTAAAGTTTTTGATATCATTCTGTGATCTCATGTTGTGTATACGATACTATTATCAGCAACAATCATTATATGCGAACAATTTTGTTAATTGTTTACATCATATGTGCGATACATTTTGACTGTTGAATATATTATTTACTGCGGTTTTAGGAATTATCGGTTTTATTAAAGAACAGTTGGATTATAAACTGTATTTCTTCAGTTGGAAGTGAAACATGAAATAAATGGACAAAATAGAAGATGAAGTTTTGGACTTTTTGAGAATATCTGCCTGTTATTGAGGATTCATTAGATTTTGTGTTCTTAAATATTCAACGAAATATGCATTTTGTATAATCTTGAATGCTGGCTTCGGCAAAACCACGAAAACAATTATCCACGAAAATACAAGTTTCCATCAATCCACACAATTGGTATTCAATAATAAAAAAAAAAAAGAATCAGCAGTAGTTAACATTTGTAAATTTGCAAATACACTATTGTCTCGGACACATGATTTTTTTCATCAGTTGTTATTGGATTTGAACTATTGTTACGTAATTGTGAGTACTGTCACGTAGTTACTTTGTGTCTTTAGTGTTTGATAATTGTGTGTGTCCATTGTGTCAATCTTACGAGTCAAGCTCTTTCTAACAAATATTTTATGTGTATCTGTGTGATTAGCTGTTACATCATCTGCTCATTAGGTAAGGAGATTGGATCCCGCAACCATGTTTAACCCATCAACATTATGTTTGTGCCTGTCTCCTGGTAGAGGTGTCCTGATGTGCTACTTATCATGTATGGATGGTTCGTAAATCAACGGTTAGTGCTTGTTTGGAGGTATCATTAAATGCATGAGATTATTTAAAGCATCTTGGTGACATTTTAACAAATGAAATGCATATCAGCAAAAAACTAGCTTAACTATTTATTTGTAAACGATTTTAATGTTTTTAAAACACTTCGTGTATGATTTTATGAGAATATTTAGTTGTGCACAAGTGCATGAATCAAACATACCTTACAGGAACTGAGTTGACACGTCCTTTAGATTCTGATAATAGATTTACGTCTCTGTTTGTTATAGGTTTTGTTTTTGTTTTGTTTATTTAAAAGTTTCTTTTTCAAGTATAAACAAAATTTCGAATCATTAAAATAATATATATGAAGTACTTTCTAAAATTCGTGTTACACGATGTTGTTTATTTTCATTGACGTGTCAAAATTGTGTTGATTTCTTTATAAGTTCTTGCATGATTTTGAAATTAGTTATTATTATTTCAGTAATCTATGTCGATCATTACAGCAGAAAATGTTTTCTCGAGAGGATGAGAGAGCTGAGATTTCATATTGAGTGAGAAAGGGCACTCTTCATCATTTTTTTTTTTTTTCGTTTGTTTTCTAACAACTGCAGATTTTTGTTCTAGAGCGCTAAAAGGTAAACTGAAAAGACTTTTGAAAATAAATAATCACTTTGCTGTTGCCAATGAAAAACACAACACCAATTTCTTGAATCATTGAATTTAAAATGACCAGAAGAATTGTCATACAATTATAGTAAATTGAACTGACACTCGTGTTCTGTGAATATTTCATTAGGGTACATTTTATTTGACCCTTTTTCGTACTTTTAACTTTGGTAAAATTTCTCATAAGTGTGTATGACATTTTGAGAAAATACAGAAAATATAAGAATGGTATAGATAATGAACTTGAACTACTCAAAAAAAAAAAAAAAAAAATTCTATTAAAGAATGCGAAGAATTGATACTGACTATTTAATTATAAAATTTGTTGTTCATCGATATGATATAAGTTTATATATATACCTAGAGACTTGCTCATATATATGTTTATGTAGCTGAAAACAGTTGCGCAACCGGTTTTGTGTTTATGTTCTTCATTAATACCATTTTAATGAGGTCAATTTTGTATGTTAAAATAGCTCTTATGCTATCATGTTTTCTAAAAGCCTACCCAGAAATGCTAACCTATCCATTCTATACTTTTATATCAATATACAGGCGATCATTCGATAAAATATGAATGTGCTTTATGTTTATGTTTACCTTCTATTTGCCTGTGCAATTTCAAGGAAAATAAATCTTAACTATAAACCGTTCGTGGTTGAACGCAAAATCGAGTACACACAATATCGAATGCTATGAACAGGAAAAATATCCACTAGAAACAATACCAAGCTGTAGCTAAAAATCCTCCATATATTTTTGATAATGATTCTAAAAAAAATAGGGGACATTGAGGGCATATATGAATTATTTCCAAAAGTTCAATGACGGCTCCCGGTTCATACTACGGTTGGTACGGTAGCAAATCGGGAAATCTCTATCAGGAGCATATAATGCATGTTACAAACATCAGACCTCGGTTGAATTGATTGCCATTTTAGCATGTCGGGGTCGTTAACAGCTTGAAATGCGGTATGGGTATTGCTGATATCTCATAGTAGATGACCTAGTATTGCTAATATCATTTGGTCTCTAGTGGATACATGTTGTTGTCTAACTGGTAATCGTATCATGTCTCCATATTTTATATTCATGTTGTTTAATTGTTGTTTTTGCTTTTTTCTTTGACGCCTTATTGAATCGTTACAGAAGGTCCAGGATTAAATGAAATTAATAAAACTTTTATATGATTTTTAATTGTTCTTGCTTTGTCATTGTATTCAGTGAAACAAGCAATACATATTATGTTTTCATGAGCATTGTTTGAAAAGCGTCGAACCTTGAATGTCAATAAGGACAAATGTATTACAAATAGGCACAATGTTTGAATTACGAGTTTTAAATGTATGTTCTAACTCAAACGTGAAACATTATCGGAAAGTAATTGGGTCAATGGATAAATATTGACTGAATCTGCTGTGGAAATAGTAGAAATTGTTAGATCTGATCACATGCCATGACCAGAACTAGAGATAACGCATAATAAATGAGGATATTTGAATTTAAGGAAAATTTAACCCAAAAAATAATACAAACGAAAAGAATTTGACATGCTATAAGAAACGTATGAAAATTTAAAAAGGGAAAAAGGGAGAAAAAAATAAGAAATTATGGAGAAAACGTAACGAAAAAGAATAGAACGACATTAAAAAGAAAAAAAACAATAGAAAAATAAAAACATCTACGATGAAAAGAATAGAAAAAAAAAAAAACAATTGAAGCAAACTGGTTAGTAAAACAATGTACCTTGATTGCGGACAACGAAAAATTAAACTAAATGTTTGCCACTGTGTCAGATTGTTTCTATTGTTAAAAAAACATGAGTGGAAAAATCATTTTTTTTACTCCTTTTACCATCAGTTAAAAATAGCATGTGCAATATGAACCGTTATTTTTTGCAATGTGTTCTTTTTCTTAATGACAGAGAAATTGATGGTACCTCTTCAGATGAAGATGGTGTAAAGTTTGCTTTTATTAAATCAGCATTAACAGAAACTCACGTATTATTACAAGACACACATGAGGGAAAGCTTCAGAGATTGTCAAGTTCTGAAGATTAAAATATTTGTACAAAATGGAATAATAGATGTAATTGGAAATCAACAAAGTATTGAAAGAAACATTATTGAACATAACACTCGTCAGGTTAGTCTATATTATAAAGACATTTCAGTTTACTTATTTTTTCAGGTAAGGACCATAATATAAATCGAAGAGGTTTTAAAAGTGTCTCCTGTCCTGGGAAGCTATCATTTGGATCGAGCATCACTTTCTACGTAATACATGTACATACTCACTTTATTATCTGTACTGTTAACATCGGCTCCATTCTGAATTAACATTTCAGCAACATCTAAGTTTTTGGCCACATGGAGAGGAGTTTGATTCTTTCATAAAAGAAAACAAACAAGGATAGTGTATTCACACAATTAATCAATACCAGCATACCGATTAAAAGAGATTGGTACATTGTAAAGTCATGTGTCTTTTACCTCAATAACTAATTATATAATGTCAAAGATAATTCTTATATGACAGTAATCAGTTGTTAATATGAGTCTATTTTAACTGTTTTAAAAGTTTTGAATTATCGAGCATAAATCAACAGCGAACTGTAAGTAAACTCTGTGAAAAGAAAACTATTTTACAAACACAAAGCACATATATATTTAAATCGGTCGAATGCAGCTGCAAATCGTGTCATATGCCTTTAAAGTCTACCAATAACTGTACTGAATAGTATGTTAGTTTACAAATTTTAATCCGGCAATTGTAATCGGCAACCAGTTGGATGTTTAGGACATTTACTGTAATTCAACATTTGACAACGGTAATGTTTTTATGACTTTGTTAGTTTTAAAGTGGCGGATATTTAAAAGAAGCACTTTCAGATCATTTATGTGTATTTCTTTTGTATCATATTGTCTTTCTTGTGTACGTATTACAGTGTTTGTACACAATAAAAAAAAAACTAATATAGACAACAAATTACACAATTTAAAAGTTGCCATAACAAACTCCTCTTGTTATATGCAGTTTATATTTTCACAATTTGTACGGCGTACTAGAATATGTTCTTATGAAGCTGACTTTAATATGCCAAAAAGAAAAGATACCACAAATATTTTAATACTATCGCCTGTTAAAAGAAAACTTACAGAATATAAAAGAACAATTAACATTCTGATTACAAAACAATAACATAAATAACATGCTATCATTGTGTTGATACAATAATAATAAAAAAACTGTACATTCCCATAACTCGGTCACATTACTTACACACAGCGCAGTGCAACTCGTTCTGTCATATATATTTCAATATGGAAGATGTGGAATAAGTGCCGATGAGACAACTCTCCTTCAAGTCACAATGTGTAAAAAGCAAACAATAATAGGTCAAAGTACGGCCTTTAACACGGACCTTTAACAGCAAGATATAAAGGGCCCAAAATTACTAGTGTAAAACAATTCAAACAGGAAAACCAACGGTCTAATTTATATAAAAAACGAAAACGAGAAACACTTATGAACCACATCAACAAACGACAACCACTGAACAACAGGCTCCTGACTTAGGACAGGTGCATACAAATGCAGCGGGTTTAAACGTTTTAACAGGGGCCAGCATTCAACCTAACTGAAACAGTAGTGTAACATTACAGCATAAAAAGACACACTATAATATATCAATTGAAATGGCTTAACTCCATCAAAAAGACATATAAACAAAAACAGGTAAACATACACTGAACGAATAAGTTTGATCTATAACACAATATAAATACAACATAAATAAAAAAAGTTGTACGTATTACAGGGTTTCTACACAATAGAAAAAAAAACTAATATAATCGACAAATTAGACAATTTAAACGTTGCGCAACCGGTTTTGTGTTTATGTTCTTCATTAATACCATTTTAATGAGGTCAATTTTGTATGTTAAAATAGCTCTTATGCTATCATGTTTTCTAAAAGCCTACCCCAGAAATGCTAACCTATCCATTCTATACTTTTATATCAATATACAGGCGATCTTTCGATAAAATATGAATGTGCTTTATGTTTATGTTTACCTTCAATTTGCCTGTGCAATTTCAAGGAAAATAAATCTTAACTATAAACCGTTCGTGGTTGAACGCAAAATCAGTACACACAATATCGAATGCTATGAACAGGAAAAATATCCACTAGAAACAATACCAAGCTGTAGCTAAAAATCCTCCATATATTTTTGATAATGATTCAAAAACATAAGCTGACATTGAGGGCATATATGAATTATTTTCAAAAGTTCAATGACGGCTCCCGGTTCAAACTACGGTTGATTCGGAAATCTCTATCAGGAGCATATAATGCATGGTACAAACATCAAACCTCGGTTGAATTGCTTGACATTTAAGCATGTCGGGGTCGTTAACAGCTTGAAATGCGGTATGGGTATTGCTGATATCTCATAGTAGATGACCTAGTATTGCTAGTATCATTTGGTCTCTAGTGGATACATGTTGTTGTCTAACTGGTAATCGTATCATGTCTCCATATTTTATATTCATGTTGTTTAATTGTTGTTTTGCTTTTTCTTTGACGCCTTATTGAATCGTTACAGAAGGTCCAGGATTAAATGAAATTAATAAAACTTTTATATGATTTTTAATTGTTCTTACTTTGTCATTGTATTCAGTGAAACAAGCAATACATATTATGTTTTCATGAGCATTGTTTGAAAAGCGTCGAGCCTTGAATGTCAATAAGGACAAATGTATTACAAATAGGCACAATGTTTAAATTACGAGTTTTAAATGTATGTTCTAACTCAAACGTGAAACATTATCGAAATTAATTGGGTCAATGGATGAATATTGACTGAATCTGCTGTGGAAATAGTAGAAATTGTTAGCTCTGATCACATGTCATGACCAGAACTAGAGATAACGCATACTAAATGAGGATATTTGAATTTAAGGAAAATTTAACCCAAAAATAATACAAACGAAAAGAATTTGACATGCTATAAGAAACGTATGAAAATTTAAAAGGAAAAAGGAGAAAAAAATATGAAATTATGGAAAAACGTAACGAAAAGAATAGAACGACATTAAAAAAAAAAAAAAAAACAATAGAAAAATAAAACATCTAAGATGAAAGATTAGAAAAAAAAAACAATTGAAGCAAACTGCTTAGTAAAACGATGTACCTGGATTGCGGACAACGAAAACATTAAACTAAATGTTTTCCACTGTGTCAGATTGTTTCTATCGTTAAAAAACATGAGTGTAAAATCATTTTTTTTCACTCCTTTACCATCAGTTAAAAATAGCATGTGCAATATGAACCGTTATTTTTGCAATGTGTTCTTTTGTTAATGACAGGAATTTGATAGAACCTCTTTAGATGAAGATGGTGTAAAGTCTGATTTTATTAAATCAGCTTTAACAATGACTCACGGATTATTACAAGACACACATGAGGAAAGCTTCAGAGATTGTCAAGTTCTGAAGATTAAAATATTTGTACAAAATGGAATAATAGATGTAATTGAGAATCAAAAAGTATTGAAAGAAACATTGTTGAACATTACACTCATTCAGTATACTTAATATATGGATAAAATCATATCATCTACTTACATATGTTATTTTCTAAAAATGACATGTATAATCGTCAGGTTAGTCTATAATATAAAGACGTTTCAGTTTACTTATTTTTTCAGGTAGGGACCATAATATAAATCGAAGCGTTTTAAAAGTGTCTCCTGTCCTGGGAAGCTATCATTTGGATCGATCATTACTTTCTACGTAATACATGCACATACTCACTTCATAATCTGTACTGTTAACATCAGCTCCATTCTGAATTAACATTTCAGCAACATCAAAGTTTTTGGCCACATGGAGAGGAGTTTGATTCTTTCATAAAATAAAACAAACAAGAATAGTGTATTCATATAATTAATCAATACGAACATACCGGTAAAAAGAGATTGGTATATTGTAAAGTCATGTGTCTTTTACCTCAATGACCAATCGCATAATGTCAAAGATAATTTTTATATGACAGCAATCAGTTGTTAATGTGAGTCTATTTTCAACTGTTTTACAAGTTTTAAATTATCGAGAATAAATTAACAGTGAACTGTGAGTAAAAAAACATATATTTTAAAATCAGGTAACTTAAAATCTATCAGTAGCTGTACACAGGCAATTTTTCTAACGTGATTTTAACATGAGAATCACGTGATATTCACGTTGTCCACACCACGTGAGTAGAACGTGAAACGAGCAGAAACGTAATATTCACGTTGTGAGCACAACGTGATTAAAACGTTGGTCACACGTGATATTCACGTTGTGTATAATGCCACATGATATCAACGTGATAATACAACGTGATATTCACGTTAAATATATACCACGTGATATAAACATGATAATACAACAGGACATTTATGTGAAGCAGCCACTTGGAAGAATGAAATATTGTCTTTGATGTACTCATTGACATATCATTTTTTTCTTGGCCATCTCTATTTGAAGACGTTTCTCTGGTTCTTTATCTTTAAAGTACGGTAAAAGTGAGTTAAACATCAATAAATTGTCTTGTAGGTTATAAGTGTTTATCAGCTACCTCATATGCATGTTTAATGTACCTGTTATCATCCTGAATATGTATGTAATATTTGCGGCTGGATGTTTAGCATCCATCAAAACTTAACTATCGTTACAATATATTTTAATCCAAATCTTATTTCAATGTTTTAAAGGAAGTCGAATTCGAAATTGCACAACAAATTATGCAAAACCAAATGTATACCAAACAACAATTCAATACAAACAAGCTATTTTACAATGTTCATTCTTCAAGAGTTGTGTCCCTTGTAGGTTTATCATGATCTAAAATAATCAGCTTACGACTAAAAATTGTCCCTATCAAAGACATATATTACCAAATGTAAAATAAAAAAACACTTTCCTACTTGAAATTCAATTATATTTATATTTAAGAATATTTTGATTGGCTAATACAAGGAGACAGTTTACTCTATCCATGGCTGAGCGTGAGACAATTTTTGAATGTCACCTCTCGTGCAGACCAATCAAAATCGATAATTTAAAGGACAATAAAATGAAATTACATCAAATAATTAAAGACAATGTTTAAGTTCTACATTTTGCTAAGAAAATTTTCATAGACTGTCAAAATAAAAAAAAAAAAATCTTGCTTCACTTCTGCTGATTTTCTAATATCTGTAACGTTGTAATGTACGTGACGTCACAGTAAAATACTTTGAATTTAAAATTCAGCAGTAAAGACAATAATGATAGGACATTCAGTATAATAAATTAAATAACACATAGGTGAGAGGTGATAGAGCAGATTGGTACCCTCGAAAAACATTGTCAATCTTGGCTTCTTCAGTTGACAATGTTTTCTCGGGGTAACACTCTGCTCTATCACCCTCTCAGCTATGTTTATAATAATCTAACAACACATTTCTCTATAAACATTTTAATCAGCCTGACTATTCTATTGTGTCAATAAAAGTCCGGATTATAGAGAAAATTTATTATTCAACGACAAGCAACTTTGGATTGAGAGTTGGGAACAGCCATTCCCTATGGATGCAATGACAACATTGATGGTGTAGATTTTGTCTAGTCTTTGTCAGTATAAACTACAGTTATTTAACACTGCTCGACAAAATAGAAGTCATGGTCACAGAAATTATACACCACCTGCTGTTCACACCGTGACAATTGATAGTCTGTTACCGTATGTTCAAAAACATTTAGGAATTCACCATATCAAAACTAAATTTTAGTCCATGTCATTATCTAAACTTTATTTACTATTTAAAGAGACTTAACATACTTCCGTTATTGATTTTAATTCTGTTTTGTATAGATTAGTTGCAATAATCATGAACATTGCTAATCATAGACTATTCAAACCCGTATTAACTACTTCCAAAGATGAGGAAAACGTAAGACGTCTCTTTTGTCGTAAATATTTGAATGTTTAAATCTAGAAAAGGACAACTACTGCTGTTTATGTAAGATTTATTTAAAGTAAGTTCTTTGAGTAAATTTCGGAGTATATTTAGAGAACTCTGGATTATTTAATGACAAAATATCATCAATATAACGGTATGTATTGTTGAATGTGTCAACCAAATGTAACAATGACGTGTTCTTACTGATTTTGGCCATAAACTGTGATTCATAGCAATATAGGAATACATCTGCTATTAAGGGGCAAATTAGTGTCCATAGGAATACCTACTACCTGTCGATACACGTTATCGCCAAAACGTTCATATATGTTGTCCAGGAGAAATTCAAAACCTCAATCATATCTTCACATTTCCAGTAAGTATCTAGCATACTTTCCTTTTCGTTACAGAAAAAGGCTTTAAACGAGTTAAAGCAAATAAATTTGCAATGATATTTTCAAAAGATCATTTAATTGAATATGAATATAAGTGTGTGTGGAGTGTAGTGTAGAGAGTAGAACAATCATAACATAATTAAAAGGACCATCAAAAGCACGTATTTTATCTAAAACCTCTAAAGAATTATTTATACATCCAACATTCATGTATTTAGTTATGTTTATTTAATGGGTTTGGTTGGATATTGTGTTATGTCTTATCGTTTGTGGTTTGAATTAAGTATTTTGGTATATTTCACATATGTCTTAATTGTTAGTATAGTCGAGTTAATTTCAATTTGCCGTGGATAAAGTATTGTGTTCGTCTAAATAACTATGATGTGGTCACAGCATTAATTTAAAATAACCTTTCAAGACCGTCATAATCATGATAATTATTTGGACTAGTATTGTGAAAATAATTGTAAATTTTGGATATCGTTTCATACAATTGTATGAACTTCAAGATCATATATACGTCACAAAAATACGTCACTGTTTGTGGTGTGCTGTACAGTTGTTAAAGGAAGATGTCCGTTGTTATTTTGTGGTTTACATGTCAAAATATACTATTATATTATCTATTTATGCGTTTCTCTGTGGTGAGTGTTCTTGTTTGTTTGTACTGTTTTCCTGTCACATATTGTTGTCATTTTAGCGATATTTTTAACATTGCCATATCAGCGGGGTTTGGCTAGCCATAAAACCAGGTTCAACCCACCATTTTTCTTAAAATGTCCTGTACCAAGTCAGGAATATGGCAGTTGTTATCAAATAGTCCGTTTCTATGTATGTTGGCGTTTGTTTTGTTGCACGTCAGTGTTTCTGTTCCGTTGTTTTCCTCTTATAGTTGATGGGTTTCCTTCGGTTTTAGCTTGTAGCCCGGATTTGTTTTCTCTCAATCGATTTATGATTGTTGAACAGCGGTATACTACTGTTGCCTTTATTTACATCTGGATCTTTGAATAACTGCAGATCTATCTCAAAGTAATTTTATAAATTGAATATTTCCAGATTGATCTCATACCAGAATTTATTCGAACCCTAATGTTTTCATTATCTGTATAGAAAAAACCAAAATCTTTAAAGTTTTTGATATCATTCTGTGATCTCATGTTGTGTATACGATACTATTATCAGCAACAATCATTATATGCGAACAATTTTGTTAATTGTTTACATCATATGTGCGATACATTTTGACTGTTGAATATATTATTTACTGCGGTTTTAGGAATTATCGGTTTTATTAAAGAACAGTTGGATTATAAACTGTATTTCTTCAGTTGGAAGTGAAACATGAAATAAATGGACAAAATAGAAGATGAATTTTGGACTTTTGAGAATATCTGCCTGTTATTGAGGATTCATTAGATTTTGTGTTCTTAAATATTCAACGAAATATGCATTTTGTATAATCTTGAATGCTGGCTTCAGCAAAACCACGAAAACAATTATCCACGAAAATACAAGTTTCCATCAATCCACACAATTGGTATTCAATAATAAAAAAAAAAGAATCAGCAGTAGTTAACATTTGTAAATTTGCAAATACACTATTGTCTCGGACACATGATTTTTCATCAGTTGTTATTGGATTTGAACTATTGTTACGTAATTGTGAGTACTGTCACGTAGTTACTTTGTGTCTTTAGTGTTTGATAATTGTGTGTCCATTGTGTCAATCTTACGAGTCAAGCTCTTTCTAACAAATATTTTATGTGTATCTGTGTGATTAGCTGTTACATCATCTGCTCATTAGGTAAGGAGATTGGATCCCGCAACCATGTTTAACCCATCAACATTATGTTTGTGCCTGTCTCCTGGTAGAGTGTCCTGATGTGCTACTTATCATGTATGGATGGTTCGTAAATCAACGGTTAGTGCTTGTTTGGAGGTATCATTAAATGCATGAGATTATTTAAAGCATCTTGGTGATTTTAACAAATGAAATGCATATCAACAAAAAACTAGCTTTGTTATTTATTGTAAACGATTTTAATGTTTTAAAAACACATCGTGTATGATTTTATGAGAATATTTAGTTGTGCAAGTGCATGAATCAAACATACCTTACAGGAACTGAGTTGACACGTCCTTTAGATTCTGATAATAGATTTACGTCTCTGTTTGTTATAGGTTTGTTTTTGTTTTGTTTATTTAAAAGTTTCTTTTTCAAGTATAAACAAAATTTCGAATCATTAAAATAATATATATGAAGTACTTTCTAAAATTCGTGTTACACGATGTTGTTTATTTTCATTGACGTGTCAAAATTGTGTTGATTTCTTTATAAGTTCTTGCATGATTTTGAAATTAGTTAGTTATTATTATTTGTAATCTATGTCGATCATTACAGCTGAAAATGTTTTCTCGAGAGGATGAGAGAGCTGAGATTTCATATTGAGTGAGAAAGGGCACTCTTCATCATTTTTTTTTTCGTTTGTTTTCTAACAACTGCAGATTTTGTTCTAGAGCGCAAAAAGGTAAACTGAAAAGACTTTTGAAAAATAAATAATCACTTTGCTGTTGAAATGAAACACACAACACCAATTTCTTGAATCATTGAATTTAAAATGACCAGAAGAATTGTCATACAATTATAGTAAATTGAACTGACACTCGTGTTCTGTGAATATTTCATTAGGGTACATTTTATTTGACCCTTTTTCGTACTTTTAACTTTGGTAAAATTTCTCATAAGTGTATGACATTTTGAGAAAATACAGAAAATATAAGAATGGTATAGATAATGAACTTGAACTACTCAAAAAAAAATTCTATTAAAGAATGCAAGAATTGATACTGATACTGACTATTTAATTATAAAATTTGTTGTTCATCGATATGATATAAGTTTATATATATACCTAGAGACTTGCTCATATATATGCTTATGTGTAGCTGAAAACAGTTGCGCAACCGGTTTTGTGTTTATGTTCTTCATTAATACCATTTTAATGAGGTCAATTTTGTATGTTAAAATAGCTCTTATGCTATCATGTTTTCTAAAAGCTCACCCCAGAAATGCTAACCTATCCATTCTATACTTTTATATCAATATACAGGCGATCATTCGATAAAATATGAATGTGCTTTATGTTTATGTTTACCTTCTATTTGCCTGTGCAATTTCAAGGAAAATAAATCTTAACTATAAACCGTTCGTGGTTGAACGCAAAATCGAGTACACACAATATCGAATGCTATGAACAGGAAAAATATCCACTAGAAACAATACCAAGCTGTAGCTAAAATCCTCCATATATTTTGATAATGATTCTAAAAAAATAGGGACATTGAGGGCATATGAATTATTTCCAAAGTTCAATGACGGCTCCCGGTTCATACTACAGTTGGTACGGTAGCAAATCAGGAAATCTCTATCAGGAGCATATAATGCATGTTACAAACATCAGACCTCGGTTGAATTGATTGCCATTTTAGCATGTCGGGGTCGTTAACAGCTTGAAATGCAGTATGGTATTGCTGATATCTCATAGTAGATGACCTAGTATTGCTAATATCATTTGGTCTCTAGTGGATACATGTTGTTGTCTAACTGGTAATCGTATCATGTCTCCATATTTTATATTCATGTTGTTTAATTGTTGTTTTTGCTTTTTCTTTGACGCCTTATTGAATCGTTACAGAAGGTCCAGGATTAAATGAAATTAATAAAACTTTTATATGATTTTTAATTATTCTTACTTTGTCATTGTATTCAGTGAAACAAGCAATACATATTATGTTTTCATGAGCAGTGTTTGAAAAGCGTCGAACCTTGAATGTCAATAAGGACAAATGTATTACAAATAGGCACAATGTTTGAATTACGAGTTTTAAATGTATGTTCTAACTCAAACGTGAAACATTATCGGAAAGTAATTGGGTCAATGGATGAATATTGACTGAATCTGCTGTGGAAATAGTAGAAATTGTTAGATCTGATCACATGCCATGACCAGAACTAGAGATAACGCATAATAAATGAGGATATTTGAATTTAAGGAAAATTTAACCAAAAAATAATACAAACGAAAAGAATTTGACATGCTATAAGAAACGTATGAAAATTTAAAAAGGGAAAAAGGAGAAAAAATAAGAAATTATGGAGAAAACGTAACGAAAAGAAGAATAGAACGACATTAAAAAGAAAAAAACAATAGAAAATAAAAACATCTACGATGAAAAGAATAGAAAAAAAACAAACAATTGAAGCAAACTGATTAGTAAAACAATGTACCTTGATTGCGGACAACGAAAAATTAAACTAAATGTTTGCCACTGTGTCAGATTGTTTCTATTGTTAAAAAACATGAGTGGAAAAAAATTTTTTTACTCTTTTACCATCAGTTAAAAATAGCATGTGCAATATGAACCGTTATTTTTTGCAATGTGTTCTTTTTCTTAATGACAGAAATTGATGGTACCTCTTCAGATGAAGATGGTGTAAAGTTTGCTTTTATTAAATCAGCATTAACAGAAACTCACGTATTATTACAAGACACACATGGGGAAAGCTTCAGAGATTGTCAAGTTCTGAAGATTAAAATATTTCTACAAAATGGAATAATAGATGTAATTGGAAATCAACAAAGTATTGAAAGAAACATTATTGAACATAACACTCGTCAGGTTAGTCTATATTATAAAGACGTTTACTTATATATTCAGGTAAGGACCTTATTATAAATCGAAGAGGTTTTAAAAGTGTCTCCTGTCCTGGGAAGCTATCATTTAGATCGAGCATCACTTTCTACGTAATACATGTACATACTCACTTTACTATCTGTACTGTTAACAACGGCTCCATTTTGAATTAACATTTCAGCAACATCTAAGTTTTTAGCCACATGGAGAGGAGTTTGATTCTTTGATAAAATAAAACAAACAAGAATAGTGTATTCACATAATTAATCGATACCAACATACCGGTTAAAAGAGATTGGTACATTGTGAAGTCATTGGTCTTTTACCTCATTCACTAATCATATAATGTCAAAGATAATTCTTATATGACAGTAATCAGTTGTTAATATGAGTCTATTTTTAACTGTTTTAAAAGTTTTGAATTATCGAGCATAAATCAACAGCGAACTGTAAGTAAACTCTGTGAAAAGAAAACTATTTTTACAAACACAAAGCACATATATATTTAAATCGGTCGAATGCAGCTGTAAATCGTGTCATATGCCTTTAAAGTCTACCAATAACTGTACTGAATAGTATGTTAGTTTACAAATTTTAATCCGGCAATTGTAATCGGCAACCAGTTGGATGTTTAGGACATTTACTGTAATTCAACATTTGACAACGGTAATGTTTTTATGACTTTGTTAGTTTTTAAAGTGGCGGATATTTAAAAGAAGCACTTTCGAATCATTTATGTGTATTACTCTTTTGTATCATATTGTCTTTCTTGTGTACGTATTACAGTGTTTGTACACAATAAAAAAAACTAATATAGACAACAAATTACACAATTTAAAAGTTGCCATAACAAACTCCTCTTGTTATATGCAGTTTATATTTTCACAATTTGTACGGCGTACTAGAATATGTTCTTATGAAGCTGACTTTAATATGCCAAAAGAAAAGATACCACAAATATTTTAATACTATCGCCTGTTAAAAAAAAACTTACAGAATATAAAAGAACAATTAACATTCTGATTACAAAACAATAACATAAATAATATGCTATCATTGTGTTGATACAATAATAATAAAAAACTGTACATTCCCCATAACTCGGTCACACATTTACTTACACAGCGCAGTGCAACTCGTTCTGTCATATATATTTCAATATGGAAGATGTGGAATAAGTGCCGATGAGACAACTCTCCTTCAAGTCACAATGTGTAAAAGCAAACAATAATAGGTCAAAGTACGGCCTTTAACACGGACCTTTAACAGCAAGATATAAAGGCCCAAAAATTACTAGTGAAACAACAATTCAAACAGGAAAACCAACGGTCTAATTTATATAAAAAAAACGAAAACGAGAAACACTTATGAACCACATCAACAAACGACAACCACTGAACAACAGGCTCCTGACTTAGGACAGGTGCATACAAATGCAGCGGGTTTAAACGTTTTAACAGGGGCCAGCATTCAACCTAACTGAAAAGTAGTAGTAACATTACAGCATAAAAGACACACTATAAAATATCAATTGAAATGGCTTAACTCCATCAAAAAGACATATAAACAAAAACAGGTAAACATACACTGAACGAATAAGTTTATTCTATAACACAATATAAATACAACATAAATAAAAAATTTGTACGTATTACAGGGTTTCTACATAACAGAAAGAAAACTAATATAATCGACAAATTAGACAATTTAAACGTTGCCATAACAAACTCCTCTTGGGTTATGCAGTTTACATTTTCACATATTGTACGATATGTGCTAGAATATGTTCTAATGAAGATGACTTTAATACGCCTAAAAGAATAGACACCACATATTTGAATACTATTGCCTGATAAAAGAAAACTTACAGAACATATAAGAACAATTAACATTGTGAATACAAAACAATAGCAGGCTATCATTTTGTTGATAGTATAATAAAAGAAATATGCCTTCTCCATCGTCATAATGTGTGACTCGTTAACACGTTACTTACACACAGAACAGTTCAACGTCTTTTCATATATATTTCAACTCAAACAATTAGAAAGAAAACAAATAAAGACTTAAACAAACAGATTTAAAACACAACAAAAAACAGCACAACAATACAGAAAGAAGAAAACATCAATAAATTTAGCTTCAATATGACGTCGTTCAGATATATCTGAGCATTAAAAGCAGACGAAATTGTAAAATGTTCTCACAGATATCGTGTCAAAAACTTTCAAATTGATCCAAAACATATTTTACTCTTGTTTTCGATTACTATCTTGAAAACATGACTACAAAATAACATGTTGCTTTGAACATAGAGACTTTGCAGTATACAACTAATTGCCAAACCTTGTGACACCATTCCTACATAAAATGTGCACTGTACCTCTTGCTACTAAATGAAGTCTCCACTTATCATGAAACAACAGAATGTGTATAGTCATAATATACGTTTTATAAATGTAAATAAAGTAATGATTATCACTTGTTAGGATTGGAAATTGAAAATATAAATACAATTAAATCTATTATCTCATCATAGGATCTCAGTTGCATCCGATTAGAAGGTATTGCATATTCATTTTCTTTAAAGAGTATGTCAAAGCTCGTGGACCTTTTAACACAAAATTGACTGATGTTGACTAAAACGCAATTAATTGATTTATTGGTTATTTTATTTCCTATATATATGAAGATTTTACAATATATACCAAATGTTGGTGGAGTTTAACAGTTTATTCGTGAGATGGTGTTGAAATGAGTTAACTGATTGGATCCAAGACAATCGATACTGATAAAATAAAATACATGACACGACAAACTGTGTCAATTTCATACAACTAAGTAAAGCTTGCAATGCGGTACGGGTTTTGCTCATTGTTGAAGGCCGTACGTTGACCTATAGTTGCTCACATCTACGTCATTTGGTATCTGGATAAAAGATGTTTTTTTGGCAATCATACCACATAAGATTAGGGGTACCAGCTCAGTAATAGTAAACATAAAATGTTTTAGCAAAACCGATTTCACAATCAATAAAAGACAACTACAACATAAGAAGACTTGTTCTCATTGCTGAAGGCCGTTCGGTGACCTATAGTTGTTAATTTCTGTGTCTTTTGATCTGTTGTGGAGAGTTGTCTTATTTGCAATCATACCACATCTTCTTATTTTTATATTGGAAGGTCTTATTTACACAAGAAAGTGCAACGGCAGATTTAGTATATGCTCATACTTCTATTGACTAGAAATTTACAAATGTGAACAACTAATTACGATTAATATTGAAAACACTAACCCAATTAATTGTATCTGATATATTTTCTTTTCACTAGAATTAGAAAAGTGAAATACTTTACATCATACATAATATTTCGTATGTATGCGCTGTTTTAAATCAGAAATTAAATTGTGACACGATATGTCCAGGTTATCTATTTATTTGCCAAACATGACATTTTTAATATAGGAAGTCAAACTATCAAAGAAATTGAATGGGCAAATGGTCAGCAATGAAAGAAAAGGTTATCCAAAAACATATAAAAGCGTGTAAACGTCATTACCTCAGAAGATGAGTGACTACTTATACAGAAAGTGAAAAAACATAAGATATATAACTTTTGGAAAACGTAATGCCAATTTAGATTTTTTAACCAAAACAAATAATTTGATTTAGAAACAAACAACACAAACACACACACACACATACATATATCAACAGTCAAACGTACAACCACACACCCATTCTCACATGGACACCAGCATACAGACAACGTCGAAATAAAATTTCATATATTAGTATACACGTATACTTAGCATGAAAACAATTAAATGAATTATAAAGTAACATGTCATATTATAAATAAAGTTTAGAACGGCTCACCTCATTGTTCCGAGCTGAGACATTGGCACCTAGATTAATTAGAAGTTTTGCTGCGCTATAATCTGAATGGCTTGCTGCTAGATGTAAAGCCGAATCACCCTAAAAAAGACAGATTATCCTTTTCCTAATTGGAAAAAATATTTTAAAATGCTCAATAGCAGGAGAAGCAAAACATCATTAAAGTTATTAGGCTTTTAATTTTGTACTCAAGACACGTTTCGTATATGCTCGAATCGTTATAAATATGGAGGCATAATAAATTAGAATATTTAGGAGTATAGATACCTGCAAAGTTGTGCCAAATCTGATTAAGGTAATTCATAAATGGAGTAAACACACCTTAAGTTAGTATTTCGAAAGTTTGAAATTGTTTTTTACAATACATGACGAATCACTGTTATTTTATGATGGCACATGCGTGCTGTCTACTGGGTTGATGAAACTATCGGAGACAAAACGGCCATTAGCAGTGGAATCACCCCAGCGGTTGTATTTAAATGCTAGGATTATAAAACAGGTGAACGACGAAATTACTACGAAGTTTATTACAAGTCTTTTTTTAGACCACCTATAGTTTGATTAATATATCCACTTTTTAATAACAATCAAATCAATTGTCTTGGCAAAATGAATGGGTGATTGAATATTTGACAAGGGTAAGCGTTGATATTAAAAGTAACAAACTTGAGACTCGTTTTCCAATAGTTTTAAAAAAAGATGATGTTTAATGAAATCATCTGTTCGTTATAATATTAACTGGTAAGCAGGTGAGCTTACTTATGAAAGGTCTCACAACTTTGAGCTTAAATATTCATTGAATTTGCAAACACTATACAAAATCCAAGAAGACAGTAAAACCCTAAATGCATAGCAAATAAGATTTTATTGAATATATT
This sequence comes from Mytilus coruscus, assembly GCA_017311375.1. Lineage (NCBI taxonomy): Eukaryota > Metazoa > Mollusca > Bivalvia > Mytilida > Mytilidae > Mytilus > Mytilus coruscus. Next base: position 43,236 of record JAASAO010001439.1, on the reverse strand, counting down.
TGATTGAACCCAGTACAGACCGATGTCACAATTTACATTTGTCCTGAAGAAAATGTTGGTCGAAAATAAACAGAAAATTACAACATTGAAAACGAAGCTTTGATTTAAAAAAAAGGATTGTGAGCAATCTGCTTTATGTAAATGGTATTCTGGATGGCTTTGTTTCTCACGATATTATTTACAAATCAGTTGATAGATAAATCAAACTGGATAATTGAAATCAATTTAGAAAAGAAAAAAAAACATAAATGGGCCGCTATGTTAAAGTTAGAATACCTCTAAATAGCTCAGTTACTGTAAAAAGAAACCATTTTATATTGAAAGCTTTACTTATAAAATAAGACACATTATCAAACAAACGTTTTATATAAAAGAGGGACAAAAGATACCAGAGGGACAGTCAAACTCATAGATCGAAAACAAACTGACAACGCCATGGCCAAAAATAAAAAGACAAACAGACAAATAATAGTACAGATGACACAACATAGAAAACTAAAGACTACAACACAAACCCCACCAGAAAACTGGGGTGATCTCAGATGCGCCGGAAGGGTAAGCAGATCCTGCTTCACATGTGGCACCCGTCGTGTTGCTTATTTTATTACAAATCCGGTAAATAGTCTAAATCGGTAGGTCACATTCGTGAAAAGGAAGGGTATTGTAGTTACGTCATCAGGAACATATCCGATATCATCTGTGAAACGGTTATTCCATAACGGTCAACCAACTCGTGATGGCGTCCGTAAAATTTACGAAGGATGATTTCAACTTCACCATTTGGAACTCTTGGTTTAATAGCTTCCTTGTGAGCAGCAATCCTCTATCAAGGAAATCATGATAGGAAATACAAGCCCGGGAATATCGTATCAATCTGGAGATATATACTCCGTATGCAGGTGCTGCTGGAATGTTGCTACATAGAAATGGAAAGTTCACAATTGGGAAGCTGAAATCATCTCTTTTGTCGTAAAGTTTTGTTTTCAACCGATCCTCATTGTCAATTTCTAGATGTAAGTCAAGATATGAAACAGATTTAACTGTATCTGTAGTATCCTTTATCTCTAGTTCGATGGGATAGATTCGTTCAACATAGTCACCAAATTTTGTATAATTTAGTGAGAGAACATCATCTATATAGCAGAACGTAAAGTTAAAGGATATTGCTAACTTCTTATCTTTCTTCCTAAGAAGTTCCTGTATGAAGTCAGCCTCATAATAATGAAGAAACAAGTCGGCAAGAAGAGGGGCACAATTGGTTCCCATTGGAATTCCGACAGTTTGTTGAAAAACACGTCCTCCAAACGTAACACATATGTTGTCAATCAAGAAATCAAGCATCTTGATAATGTCAGTTTCAGAAAATTTTTGTTTGTATCTGAGTCCGTTGTAAATGCAACCTTGAACGTTATTGATTGACGTGAACTTTACTAATCGGTGAATGATCGGTGATCGATATAATGATGCATATTTGACTTATCTGACGGATTCTATTTGACAACCGTCATCAATTCATCAGTCAATGTATTATTATATGCACGGATCGTACAGATACATATATCGTAAAGATTCGTATGTGAAACGAACTTCGCAGTATTTACATTCGATAAACGCAGACTTCGACGAAGATACCTTTACCTGATAATTAGTTATCATCTTGGTCGCAATGGTATATGAGAAAATATTAATTACTGTTAACGCATAACATGTATGTGATTATCGCATTATCTGTTTATTGTTCTGCTAAATAATTTACATATTTGCTGAATAACGCCACGATGTTTTTATTTCTGATCAGTTACCTTTAAGGCAATCATGAACTTAAATTCCACTAGCATGACTAAATGAGTTAGTTCTACTAAAATGTAAATAACATAACAGTAAAAATACTTCAAGCTTTGTTTGTGTTGATTTAAACTAAGTGCTTCTTTTTTAAATGGAAATCATATTCCGTCAATGGTTTTAGTATTTCTTGAACGTCAATACTGGGTTTTGTTTTGTTTTTTATAAAATAAGACGAATATCAGAGAAAGAGAATAAAATGTTATTTGTATTGTTAAAACATGCCAAAATTTCTTTCCGTTTTCTCTTTTTTTTTTTTTTTATGTTTGAATCAATGCACTGTTTTTTGCAATCAGTTGTTTTAAAAGGCTTTGGTGAGTTATTTGGATGAACTGTGAAAATATAACATGATTAAACTTTTTGTGTGTTGAATAAAAGTGCAATTGTTTCTGTCTTTTAATGGAAATCATTAACAGTTATTGTATTATATGTTTCTGGTCATTTTAAATGCCCTGGTTAGTTATTTTCCAAGAATGCTAATAACATCGGGATAAACGCGGATTTTTTTTCCAATCGCGATATTAGCAATAATCGGGTTTGAAAACAACATGCATAGATAGTTTTGACATTTGCAATTATTTATTCAATTCAAATTTTAGTTTTGTCTGCATATATCACTTCTCTCTAATAACTGTAAATGTTTGAGTTGTAAAACTTTACAGGAGGATTAAAAATGACCAGAAACATATCATACAATAACTGTTAATGATTTCCATCAAAATATAGATTATATTGACCGTGGCCCCAAAGTGATGGACAAGTAGGCAATCATTCAACCAATGGCTCAGAACCGGTGTTACGAAGACGCCATTATTGCAAGTAAGTCAACATAATAGAAAGTTGAACCATGTCCACGATCTCATAAAACGTATTTTAGGTTTTGTGATTTAATAGAAAATCACTGACATGATACTAATAGGGAAGACGGGTAAGAATAAAGGAATCAGTGTTCGTCACATAGAATTTATACACTGCATATATATATATATATATATATATATATATATATATATACTGTGGCATTGTATTTTGTCTTTTGTTATTTTAGGTTTATACGTACCTAGTTATACGTTCAGTAATTTCTTTTATTTATTTTCGAAGTTCAAGTTCAAGGATTTACAATTAACATTACGTGCAATACTCGTCAGAAGAAAGAACAGCTTCTGAAAATCTGCGTGGCATTGTCTTCACATTGTGTATTTCATTAATTTTTTAATTAGATAATTTTTTTGCACGTTGCAGCGTTTGGAAGTCTCATTGAATGTTATGCTTCTACACCTGGATCGTTAAATAACTGCGGATCCATCTCGAAGTAATTTTATTACATTACATTGAATCTCTCCAGATCTATCTCATACCAGAAAATATTCAAATTCTAATGTTTTTATCATATGTTTAGAGAGAGGCCAAAATCATTTCAGTTTTAAATATTATTCAGTGATCCCATGTTGTGGATACGATATTATCATCAGTGAAATTATTATATGCGAACAATATTATGAACTGTTTACATAATATAATACAATAAAGTTTGACTGTTGGATAAATTGCAAACTGCAGTTTGAGGAGTTATCGCTATTAATTTGGCACACTTAGATTACACACTTTATTACGTTCAGTTGGAAGTGAGGCATGCCATAAATGGACTAAACAGAAGATGATTTTTGAACATTATGCGAATTTCTGTCTGTTATTGTGATTCATTATTTTCGTGATATACAATTTTATGTTTTGATTTGTTGATAAACGATAACCACGTATTTAAATGTTTAACGAAATATACATTTTGTAAAGTCTTGTATGGATACTTCGGCAAAACTACGAAGTCAAATATCCACGAAAATACAAATGTCCATCAATCCACGCAAATTGGTATCCAAGAGAAAACAGAATCCACTATAGTTAACTTTTGTTAATTTGAAAATTGACCTTTGTCTTGGATAAATGATTTTGTATTAGTTGTTATTTGGTTTCAACTAGCGTTACCTAACTGCGAGTACTTTCTGGTCGCAACTGTGTGTCTTTAATGTTTTTGTCATGTGTATCCATTTTGTCGATCTAATGAGTCAAGCTCTTTCTAACAATTGTTTAAAGTTTCTCAGTATGATAAACTGTGATACCATCTGCTCAGGGATTGGATCCCGCAACCATGTTTAGCAAAAATATTATATTTGTGCCTGTCACCTATCAGGAGCGCGTAAGTTTTGTTGCTGTATACATGCATCACATCTCGTTGAAATGTTTTCATTTTAGCTTGTCGTAGTCGTTTACAGCTTGATGTGTGTATGGGTATTGCTCATTGTCAAAGAAAGTTCGTGACCTAATACTGCTAAGATCAGCGTCATTTGGTCTCTAGTGGATACATGAAGTTGTCTAAATGGCAATAATACCACATCCCTACCTTGTATATTCATGTTGTTTAATTGTTTCTCTTGATCTTTCTGTGACGCCCTATTGAGTTGTTACAGTAAGGGTTTGTCCAGGATTGAATCAAATTAATGTAAATGGTTTGCATTAACTTTTATACGATATTTTATTTTCTTATTTGTGTCTTTTTATTCAGTGAAACAAGCAATACACTTGAACAGTGTTTTAAAAGCGTCGAGCCTTGAATGTCAATAAGGATAATGTATTACAAATAGGCAAACAGTTTAAATCACAAGTTTATAAATCTATGTTCCAACTCGAACGCGACACATTATCGTAAAGTAATTGGTTGATGGATAGATAACTATTGTCTGAATCTGCTGTGGAAATTGTTAGAATTGTAAGCTCTGATCATACGACATGAACAGAACTAGCGATAGCACAGAACATGAGGATATTTGAATTCAAAGAAAATTTAACCAAAAAAAAAAAAGAATAAACCATCGGTCTAATGTTATTATTATACTTCACGTTAAAAGCAATATTTTGATTGGCTAATACAAGGGAGACAGTTTACTCTATCCCATGGCTGAGCGTGAGACAATTTTTTGAATGTCACCCTCTCGTGCAAACCAATCAAAAATCGATAATTTAAAGGACAATAAAATGAAATTACATCAAATAATTAAAGACAATGTTTAAGTTCTACATTTTTGCTAAGAAAATTTTCATAGACTGTCAAAATAAAAAAAAAAAAAAATCTTGCTTCACTTCTGCTGATTTTTCTAATATCTGTAACGTTGTAATGTACGTGACGTCACAGTAAAATACTTTGAATTTAAAATTCAGCAGTAAAAGACAATAATGATAGGACATTCAGTATAATAAATTAAATAACACATAGGTGAGAGGGTGATAGAGCAGATTGGTACCCCTCGAAAAAACATTGTCAATCTTGGCTTCGCTTCAGTTGACAATGTTTTCTCGGGGTAACACTCTGCTCTATCACCCTCTCAGCTATGTGTTATTTATATAATGATCCTAATAACAACACATTTCTCTATAAACATTTTAATCAGCCTGACTATTCTATTGTGTCAATAAAAGTCCGGATTATAGAGAAAATATATTATTCAACAAATGACCCAATATTGAGCACACCATATCATCTACAAAGGGAAGACTTTCCCTATGGATGCAATGACAACATTGATGGTGTAGGTATTTTGTCTAGTCTTAGGTGTAGTACTGTCAATAAACTACAGTTATTTAACACTTCTGCTCGACAAAATAGAAGTCATGGTCACAGAAATTATACACCACCTGCTGTTCACACCGTGACAATTGATAGTCTGTTACCGTATGTTCAAAAACATTTAGGAATTCACCATATCAAAACTAAATTTTAGTCCATGTCATTATCTAAACTTTATTTACTATTTAAAGAGACTTAACATACTTCCGTTATTGATTTTAATTCTGTTTTGTATAGATTAGTTGCAATAATCATGAACATTGCTAATCATAGACTATTCAAACCCGTATTAACTACTTCCAAAGATGAGGAAAAACGTAAGACGTCTCTTTTGTCGTAAATATTTGAATGTTTAAATCTAGAAAAGGACAACTACTGCTGTTTATGTAAGATTTATTTAAAGTAAGTTCTTTTGAGTAAATTTCGGAGTATATTTAGAGAACTCTGGATTATTTAATGACAAAATATCATCAATATAACGGTATGTATTGTTGAATGTGTCAACCAAATGTAACAATGACGTGTTCTTACTGATTTTGGCCATAAACTGTGATTCATAGCAATATAGGAATACATCTGCTATTAAAGGGGCGCAATTAGTGTCCATAGGAATACCTACTACCTGTCGATACACGTTATCGCCAAAACGTTCATATATGTTGTCCAGGAGAAAATTCAAAACCTCAATCATATCTTCACATTTCCAGTAAGTGTATCTAGCATACTTTCCTTTTTCGTTACAGAAAAAGGCTTTAAACGAGTTAAAGCAAATAAATTTGCAATGATATTTTCCAAAAGATCATTTAATTGAATATGAATATAAGTGTGTGTGGAAGTGTAGTGTAGAGAGTAGAACAATCATAACATAATTAAAAGGACCATCAAAAGCACGTATTTTATCTAAAACCTCTAAAGAATTATTTATACATCCAACATTCATGTATTTAGTTATGTTTATTTAATGGGTTTGGTTGGATATTGTGTTATGTCTTATCGTTTGTGGTTTGAATTAAGTATTTTTGGTATATTTCACATATGTCTTAATTGTTAGTATAGCCGAGTTAATTTCAATTTGCCGTGGATAAAGTATTGTGTTCGTCTAAATAACTATGATGTGGTCACAGCATTAATTTAAAATAACCTTTCAAGACCGTCATAATCATGATAATTATTTGGACTAGTATTGTGAAAATAATTGTAAATTTTTGGATATCGTTTCATACAATTGTATGAACTTCAAGATCATATATACGTCACAAAAATACGTCACTGTTTGTGGTGTGCTGTACAGTTGTTAAAGGAAGATGTCCGTTGTTATTTTGTGGTTTACATGTCAAAATATACTATTATATTATCTATTTATGCGTTTCTCTGTGGTGAGTGTTCTTGTTTGTTTGTACTGTTTTCCTGTCACATATTGTTGTCATTTTAGCGATATTTTTTAACATTGCCATATCAGCGGGGGTTTTGGCTAGCCATAAAACCAGGTTCAACCCACCATTTTTTCTTAAAATGTCCTGTACTAAGTCAGGAATATGGCAGTTGTTATCAAATAGTCCGTTTCTATGTATGTTGGCGTTTCTTTTTGTTGCACGTCAGTGTTTCTGTTGTTCCGTTGTTTTCCTCTTATAGTTGATGGGTTTCCTTCGGTTTTAGCTTGTAGCCCGGATTTGTTTTCTCTCAATCGATTTATGATTGTTGAACAGCGGTATACTACTGTTGCCTTTATTTACATCTGGATCTTTGAATAACTGCAGATCTATCTCAAAGTAATTTTATAAATTGAATATTTCCAGATTGATCTCATACCAGAATTTATTCGAACCCTAATGTTTTCATTATCTGTATAGAAAGAAACCAAAATCTTTAAAGTTTTTGATATCATTCTGTGATCTCATGTTGTGTATACGATACTATTATCAGCAACAATCATTATATGCGAACAATTTTGTTAATTGTTTACATCATATGTGCGATACATTTTGACTGTTGAATATATTATTTACTGCGGTTTTAGGAATTATCGGTTTTATTAAAGAACAGTTGGATTATAAACTGTATTTCTTCAGTTGGAAGTGAAACATGAAATAAATGGACAAAATAGAAGATGAATTTTGGACTTTTGAGAATATCTGCCTGTTATTGAGGATTCATTAGATTTTGTGTTCTTAAATATTCAACGAAATATGCATTTTGTATAATCTTGAATGCTGGCTTCGGCAAAACCACGAAAACAATTATCCACGAAAATACAAGTTTCCATCAATCCACACAATTGGTATTCAATAATAAAAAAAAAAATAAGAATCAGCAGTAGTTAACATTTGTAAATTTGCAAATACACTATTGTCTCGGACACATGATTTTTTTCATCAGTTGTTATTGGATTTGAACTATTGTTACGTAATTGTGAGTACTGTCACGTAGTTACTTTGTGTCTTTAGTGTTTGATAATTGTGTGTGTCCATTGTGTCAATCTTACGAGTCAAGCTCTTTCTAACAAATATTTTATGTGTATCTGTGTGATTAGCTGTTACATCATCTGCTCATTAGGTAAGGAGATTGGATCCCGCAACCATGTTTAACCCATCAACATTATGTTTGTGCCTGTCTCCTGGTAGAGGTGTCCCGATGTGCTACTTATCATGTATGGATGGTTCGTAAATCAACGGTTAGTGCTTGTTTGGAGGTATCATTAAATGCATGAGATTATTTAAAGCATCTTGGTGACATTTTAACAAATGAAATGCATATCAGCAAAAAACTAGCTTAACTATTTATTTGTAAACGATTTTAATGTTTTTAAAACACTTCGTGTATGATTTTTATGAGAATATTTAGTTGTGCACAAGTGCATGAATCAAACATACCTTACAGGAACTGAGTTGACACGTCCTTTAGATTCTGATAATAGATTTACGTCTCTGTTTGTTATAGGTTTTGTTTTTGTTTTGTTTATTTAAAAGTTTCTTTTCAAGTATAAACAAAATTTCGAATCATTAAAATAATATATATGAAGTACTTTCTAAAATTCGTGTTACACGATGTTGTTTATTTTCATTGACGTGTCAAAATTGTGTTGATTTCTTTATAAGTTCTTGCATGATTTTGAAATTAGTTATTATTATTTCAGTAATCTATGTCGATCATTACAGCAGAAAATGTTTTCTCGAGAGGATGAGAGAGCTGAGATTTCATATTGAGTGAGAAAGGGCACTCTTCTCATCTTTTTTTTTTTTTTCGTTTGTTTTCTAACAACTGCAGATTTTTGTTCTAGAGCGCAAAAAAGGTAAACTGAAAAGACTTTTGAAAAATAAATAATCACTTTGCTGTTGCCAATGAAAAAACACAACACCAATTTCTTGAATCATTGAATTTAAAATGACCAGAAGAATTGTCATACAATTATAGTAAATTGAACTGACACTCGTGTTCTGTGAATATTTCATTAGGGTACATTTTATTTGACCCTTTTTTCGTACTTTTAACTTTGGTAAAATTTCTCATAAGTGTGTATGACATTTTTGAGAAAATACAGAAAATATAAGAATGGTATAGATAATGAACTTGAACTACTCAAAAAAAAAAAAAAAAAAAATTCTATTAAAGAATGCGAAGAATTGATACTGACTATTTAATTATAAAATTTGTTGTTCATCGATATGATATAAGTTTATATATATACCTAGAGACTTGCTCATATATATGTTTATGTGTAGCTGAAAACAGTTGCGCAACCGGTTTTGTGTTTATGTTCTTCATTAATACCATTTTAATGAGGTCAATTTTGTATGTTAAAATAGCTCTTATGCTATCATGTTTTCTAAAAGCCTACCCCAGAAATGCTAACCTATCCATTCTATACTTTTATATCAATATACAGGCGATCATTCGATAAAATATGAATATGCTTTATGTTTATGTTTACCTTCTATTTGCCTGTGCAATTTCAAGGAAAATAAATTGTAACTATAAACCGTTCGTGGTTGAACGCAAAATCGAGTACACACAATATCGAATGCTATGAACAGGAAAAATATCCACTAGAAACAATACCAAGCTGTAGCTAAATTTGATAATGATTCTAAAAAAAATAGGGGACATTGAGGGCATATATGAATTATTTTCAAAAGTTCAATGACGGCTCCAGGTTCATACTACGGTTGGTACGGTAGCAAATCGGGAAATATCTATCAGGAGCATATAATGCATGGTACAAACATCAGACCTCGGTTTAATTGATTGACATTTTAGCATGTCGGGGTCGTTTACAGCTTGAAATGCGGTATGGGTATTGCTGATATCTCATAGTAGATGACCTAGTATTGCTAATATCATTTGGTCTCTAGTGGATACATGTTGTTGTCTAACTGGTAATCGTATCATGTCTCCATATTTTATATTCATGTTGTTTAATTGTTGTTTTGCTTTTTCTTTGACGCCTTATTGAATCGTTACAGAAGGTCCAGGATTAAATGAAATTAATAAAACTTTTATATGATTTTTAATTATTCTTACTTTGTCATTGTATTCAGTGAAACAAGCAATACATATTATGTTTTCATGAGCATTGTTTGAAAAGCGTCGAACCTTGAATGTCAATAAGGACAAATGTATTACAAATAGGCACAATGTTTGAATTACGAGTTTTAAATGTATGTTCTAACTCAAACGTGAAACATTATCGGAAAGTAATTGGGTCAATGGATGAATATTGACTGAATCTGCTGTGGAAATAGTAGAAATTGTTAGATCTGATCACATGCCATGACCAGAACTAGAGATAACGCATAATAAATGAGGATATTTGAATTTAAGGAAAATTTAACCCAAAAATAATACAAACGAAAAGAATTTGACATGCTATAAGAAACGTATGAAAATTTAAAAGGAAAAAGGAGAAAAAATAAGAAATTATGGAGAAAACGTAACGAAAAGAATAGAACGACATTAAAAAGAAAAAACAATAGAAAAATAAAACATCTACGATGAAAAGAATAGAAAAAAAAAAAAACAATTGAAGCAAACTGGTTAGTAAAACAATGTACCTTGATTGCGGACAACGAAAAATTAAACTAAATGTTTGCCACTGTGTCAGATTGTTTCTATTGTTAAAAAAACATGAGTGGAAAAATCATTTTTTTTACTCCTTTTACCATCAGTTAAAAATAGCATGTGCAATATGAACCGTTATTTTTGCAATGTGTTCTTTTCTTAATGACAGAGAAATTGATGGTACCTCTTCAGATGAAGATGGTGTAAAGTTTGCTTTTATTAAATCAGCATTAACAGAAACTCACGTATTATTACAAGACACACATGGGGAAAGCTTCAGAGATTGTCAAGTTCTGAAGATTAAAATATTTCTACAAAATGGAATAATAGATGTAATTGGAAATCAACAAAGTATTGAAAGAAACATTATTGAACATAACACTCGTCAGGTTAGTCTATATTAGAAAGACATTTAAGGTTATCTTTTTTTCAGGTAAGCACCATAATATAAATCGAAGAGGTTTTAAATGTGTCTCCTGTCCTGGGAAGCTATCATTTAGATCGAGTATCACATTCTACCTAATACATGTACATACTCACATTGCTATCTCTGCTGTTTACATCGGCTCCATACTGAATTAACATTTCAGCAACATCTAAGTTTTTGGCCACATGGAGAGGAGTTTGATTCTTTCATAAAATAAAACAAACAATAGTGTATTCACACAATTAATCAATACCAACATACCGGTTAAAAGAGATTGGTACATTGTAGAGCCATGTGTCTTTTACCTCAATAACCAATCATATAATGTAACAGATAATTCTTAGATGACAGTAATCAGTTGTTAATATGAGTCTATTTTTACTTTTTTAAAAGTTTTGAATTATCGAGCATAAATCAACAGCGAACTGTAAGTAAACTCTGTGAAAAGAAAACTATTTTACAAACACAAAGCACATATATATTTAAATCGGTCGAATGCAGCTGTAAATCGTGTCATATGCCTTTAAAGTCTACCAATAACTGTACTGAATAGTATGTTAGTTTACAAATTTTAATCCGGCAATTGTAATCGGCAACCAGTTGGATGTTTAGGACATTTACTGTAATTCAACATTTGACAACGGTAATGTTTTTATAACATGTTAGTGTTTTAAAGTGGCGGATATTTAAAAGAAGCACTTTCGAATCATTTATGTGTATTAATCTTTTGTATCATATTGTCTTTCTTGTGTACGTATTACAGTGTTTGTACACAATAAAAAAAAACTAATATAGACAACAAATTACACAATTTAAAAGTTGCCATAACAAACTCCTCTTGTTATATGCAGTTTATATTTTCACAATTTCTACGGCGTACTAGAATATGTTCTTATGAAGCTGACTTTAATATGCCAAAAAGAAAAGATACCACAAATATTTTAATACTATCGCCTGTTAAAAGAAAACTTACAGAATATAAAAGAACAATTAACATTCTGATTACAAAACAATAACATAAATAACATGCTATCATTGTGTTGATACAATAATAATAAAAAAAACTGTACATTCCCCATAACTCGGTCACACATTACTTACACACAGCGCAGTGCAACTCGTTCTGTCATATATATTTCAATATGGAAGATGTGGAATAAGTGCCGATGAGACAACTCTCCTTCCAAGTCACAATGTGTAAAAAGCAAACAATAATAGGTCAAAGTACGGCCTTTAACACGGACCTTTAACAGCAAGATATAAAGGGCCCCAAAATTACTAGTGTAAAACAATTCAAACAGGAAAACCAACGGTCTAATTTATATAAAAAAAACGAAAAACGAGAAACACTTATGAACCACATCAACAAACGACAACCACTGAACAACAGGCTCCTGACTTAAGACAGGTGCATACAAATGCAGCGGGTTTAAACGTTTCAACAGGGGCCAGCATTCAACCTAACTGAAAAAGTAGTGTAACATTACAGCATAAAAAGACACACTATAAAATATCAATTGAAATGGCTTAACTCCATCAAAAAGACATATAAACAAAAACAGGTAAACATACACTGAACGAATAAGTTTATTCTATAACACAATATAAATACAACATAAATAAAAAAATTTGTACGTATTACAGGGTTTCTACACAATAGAAAAAAAAACTAATATAATCGACAAATTAGACAATTTAAACGTTGCCATAACAAACTCCTCTTGGGTTATGCAGTTTACATTTTCACATATTGTACGATATGTGCTAGAATATGTTCTAATGAAGATGACTTTAATACGCCTAAAAGAATAGACACCACACATATTTGAATACTATTGCCTGATAAAAGAAAACTTACAGAACATATAAGAACAATTAACATTGTGAATACAAAACAATAGCAGGCTATCATTTTGTTGATAGTATAATAAAAGAAATATGCCTTCTCCATCGTCATAATGTGTGACTCGTTAACACGTTACTTACACACAGAACAGTTCAACGTCTTTTCATATATATTTCAACTCAAACAATTAGAAAGAAAACAAATAAAGACTTAAACAAACAGATTTAAAACACAACAAAAAACAGCACAACAATACAGAAAGAAGAAAACATCAATAAATTTAGCTTCAATATGACGTCGTTCAGATATATCTGAGCATTAAAAGCAGACGAAATTGTAAAATGTTCTCACAGATATCGTGTCAAAACTTTCAAATTGATCCAAAACATATTTTACTCTTGTTTTCGATTACTATCTTGAAAACATGACTACAAAATAACATGTTGCTTTGAACATAGAGACTTTGCAGTATACAACTAATTGCCAAACCTTGTGACACCATTCCTACATAAAATGTGCACTGTACCTCTTGCTACTAAATGAAGTCTCCACTTATCATGAAACAACAGAATGTGTATAGTCATAATATACGTTTTTATAAATGTAAATAAAGTAATGATTATCACTTGTTAGGATTGGAAATTGAAAATATAAATACAATTAAATCTATTATCTCATCATAGGATCTCAGTTGCATCCGATTAGAAGGTATTGCATATTTATTTTCTTTTAAAGAGTATTGTCAAAGCTCGTGGACCTTTTAACACAAAAATTGACTGATGTTGACTAAAAACGCAATTAATTGATTTATTGGTTATTTTTATTTCCTATATATATATGAAGATTTTACAATATATACCAAATGTTGGTGGAGTTTAACAGTTTATTCGTGAGATGGTGTTGAAATGAGTTAACTGATTGGATCCAAGACAATCGATACTGATAAAATAAAATACATGACACGACAAACTGTGTCAATTTCATACAACTAAGTAAAGCTTGCAATGCGGTACGGGTTTTGCTCATTGTTGAAGGCCGTACGTTGACCTATAGTTGCTCACATCTACGTCATTTGGTATCTGGATAAAAGATGTTTTTGGCAATCATACCACATAAGATTAGGGTACCAGCTCAGTAATAGTAAACATAAAATGTTTTAGCAAAACCGATTTCACAATCAATAAAAAGACAACTACAACATAAGAAGACTTGTTCTCATTGCTGAAGGCCGTTCGGTGACCTATAGTTGTTAATTTCTGTGTCTTTTGATCTGTTGTGGAGAGTTGTCTTATTTGCAATCATACCACATCTTCTTATTTTTATATTGGAAGGTCTTATTTACACAAGAAAGTGCAACGGCAGATTTAGTATATGCTCATACTTCTATTGACTAGAAATTTACAAATGTGAACAACTAATTACGATTAATATTGAAAAACACTAACCCAATTAATTGTATCTGATATATTTTCTTTTCACTAGAATTAGAAAAGCGTGAAATACTTTTACATCATACATAATATTTCGTATGTATGCGCTGTTTTAAATCAGAAATTAAATTGTGACACGATATGTCCAGTTTATCTATTTATTTGCTAAACATGACATTTTTTAATATAGGAAGTCAAACTATCAAAGAAATTGAATGGGCAAATGGTCAGCAATGAAAGAAAAAGGGTTATCCAAAAACATATAAAAGCGTGTAAACGTCATTACCTCAGAAGATGAGTGACTACTTATACAGAAAGTGAAAAAAACATAAGATATATAACTTTTGGAAAACGTAATGCCAATTTAGATTTTTTAACCAAAACAAATAATTTGATTTAGAAACAAACAACACAAACACACACACACACATACATATATCAACAGTCAAACGTACAACCACACACCCATTCTCACATGGACACCAGCATACAGACAACGTCGAAATAAAATTTCATATATTAGTATACACGTATACTTAGCATGAAAACAATTAAATGAATTATAAAGTAACATGTCATATTATAAATAAAGTTTAGAACGGCTCACCTCATTGTTCCGAGCTGAGACATTGGCACCTAGATTAATTAGAAGTTTTGCTGCGCTATAATCTGAATGGCTTGCTGCTAGATGTAAAGCCGAATCACCCTAAAAAAAAAGACAGATTATCCTTTTCCTAATTGGAAAAAAATATTTTAAAATGCTCAATAGCAGGAGAAGCAAAACATCATTAAAGTTATTAGGCTTTTAATTTTGTACTCAAGACACACGTTTCGTATATGCTCGAATCGTTATAAATATGGAGGCATAATAAATTAGAATATTTAGGAGTATAGATACCTGCAAAGTTGTGCCAAATCTGATTAAGGTAATTCATAAATGGAGTAAACATACCTTAAGTTAGTATTTCGAAAGTTTGAAATTGTTTTTTTACAATACATGACGAATCACTGCTATTTTATGATGGCACATGCGTGCTGTCTACTGGGTTGATGAAACTATCGGAGACAAAACGGCCATTAGCAGTGGAATCACCCCAGCGGTTGTATTTAAATGCTAGGATTATAAAACAGGTGAACGACGAAATTACTACGAAGTTTATTACAAGTCTTTTTAGACCACCTATAGTTTGATTAATATATCCACTTTTAATAACAATCAAATCAATTGTCTTGGCAAAATGAATGGGTGATTGAATATTTGACAAGGGTAAGCGTTGATATTAAAAGTAACAAACTTGAGACTCGTTTTCCAATAGTTTTAAAAAAAGATGATGTTTAATGAAAACATCTGATTGTTATAATATGAACTGGTTAGCAGGTGAGCTATCTTATGAAAGATCTGACAATTTTGAGCTTCAATATTCATTGAATTGCAAACACTATACAAAATCCTAGGAGAAAGTAAAACACCAAATTCATACCAAATATGATTTTATTAAATATATTTGTTTGATGAATTTTACCTCAGTCCAGACCGATGTCACAATTTACATGTTCAAGAACATTTGGTAGAAAATAATCAGAAAATTACAACATTGAAAACGAAGCTTTGATTTAAAAAAAAAAGGATTGTGAGCAATCTGCTTTATGTAAATGGTATTCTGGATGGCTTTGTTTCTCACGATATTATTTACAAATCAGTTGATAGATAAATCAAACTGGATAATTGAAATCAATTTAGAAAAGAAAAAAAAACATAAATGGGCCGCTATGTTAAAGTTAGAATACCTCTAAATAGCTCAGTTACTGTAAAAAGAAACCATTTTATATTGAAAGCTTTACTTATAAAATAAGACACATTATCAAACAAACGTTTTATATAAAAGAGGGACAAAAGATACCAGAGGGACAGTCAAACTCATAGATCGAAAACAAACTGACAACGCCATGGCCAAAAATAAAAAGACAAACAGACAAATAATAGTACAGATGACACAACATAGAAAACTAAAGACTAAGCAACACAAACCCCACCAGAAAACTGGGGGTGATCTCAGATGCGCCGGAAGGGTAAGCAGATCCTGCTTCACATGTGGCACCCGTCGTGTTGCTTATTTTATTACAAATCCGGTAAATAGTCTAAATCGGTAGGTCACATTCGTGAAAAGGGAAGGGTATTGTAGTTACGACATCAGGAACATATCCGATATCATCTGTGAAACGGTTATTCCATAACGGTCAACCAACTCGTGATGGCGTCCGTAAAATTTACGAAGGGATGATTTCAACTTCACCATTTGGAACTCTTGGTTTAATAGCTTCCTTGTGAGCAGCAATCCTCTATCAAGGAAATCATGATAGGAAATACAAGCCCGGGAATATCGTATCAATCTGGAGATATATACTCCGTATGCAGGTGCTGCTGGAATGTTGCTACATAGAAATGGAAAGTTCACAATTGGGAAGCTGAAATCATCTCTTTTGTCGTAAAGTTTTGTTTTCAACCGATCCTCATTGTCAATTTCTAGATGTAAGTCAAGATATGAAACAGATTTAACTGTATCTGTAGTATCCTTTATCTCTAGTTCGATGGGATAGATTCGTTCAACATAGTCACCAAATTTTGTATAATTTAGTGAGAGAACATCATCTATATAGCAGAACGTAAAGTTAAAGGATATTGCTAACTTCTTATCTTTCTTCCTAAGAAGTTCCTGTATGAAGTCAGCCTCATAATAATGAAGAAACAAGTCGGCAAGAAGAGGGCACAATTGGTTCCCATTGGAATTCCGACAGTTTGTTGAAAAACACGTCCTCCAAACGTAACACATATGTTGTCCATCAAGAAATCAAGCATCTTGATAATGTCAGTTTCAGAAAATTTTTTGTTTGTATCTGAGTCCGTTGTAAATGCAACCTTGAACGTTATTGATTGACGTGAACTTTACTAATCGGTGAATGATCGGTGATCGATATAATGATGCATATTTGACTTATCTGACGGATTCTATTTGACAACCGTCATCAATTCATCAGTCAATGTATTTATTATATGCACGGATCGTACGGATACATATATCGTAAAGATTCGTATGTGAAACGAACTTCGCAGTATTTACATTCGATAAACGCAGACTTCGACGAAGATACCTTTACCTGATAATTAGTTATCATCTTGGTCGCAATGGTATATGAGAAAAATATTAATTACTGTTAACGCATAACATGTATGTGATTATCGCATTATCTGTTTATTGTTCTGCTAAATAATTTACATCTTTGCTGAATAACGCCACGATGTTTTTATTTCTGATCAGTTACCTTTAAGGCAATCATGAACTTAATTTCCACTAGCATGACTAAATGAGTTAGTTCTACTAAAATGTAAATAACATAACAGTAAAAATACTTCAAGCTTTGTTTGTGTTGATTTAAACTAAGTGCTTCTTTTTTTAAATGGAAATCATATTCCGTCAATGGTTTTTAGTATTTCTTGAACGTCAATACTGGGTTTTGTTTTGTTTTTTATAAAATAAGACGAATATCAGAGAAAAGATAATAAAATGTTATTTGTATTGTTAAAACATGCCAAAATTTCTTTCCTTTTTTCTTTTTTTTTTTTTTTTTTTACATGTTTGAATCAATGCACTGTTTTTTGCAATCAGTTGTTTTAAAAGGCTTTGGTGAGTTATTTGGATGAACTGTGAAAAATATAACATGATTAAACTTTTTTGTGTGTTGAATAAAAGTGCAATTGTTTCTGTCTTTTAATGGAAATCATTAACAGTTATTGTATTATATGTTTCTGGTCATTTTAAATG
The DNA here is from genome assembly GCA_017311375.1 of Mytilus coruscus. Classification (NCBI taxonomy): domain Eukaryota; kingdom Metazoa; phylum Mollusca; class Bivalvia; order Mytilida; family Mytilidae; genus Mytilus; species Mytilus coruscus. Next base: position 25,193 of record JAASAO010001439.1, on the reverse strand, counting down.
CCCCTGGGTAAGTTATTTTTCCAAGAATGCTAATAACATCGGGATAAACACGGATTTTTTTTTCCAATCGCGATATTAGCAATAATCGGGTTTGAAAACAACATGCATAAATAGTTTTGACATTTGCAATTATTTATTCAATTCAAATTTTAGTTTTGTCTGCATATATCACTTCTCTCCTAACAACTGTAAATGTTTGAGTTGTGAAAACTTTACCGGAGGATTAAAAAATGACCAGAAACATATCATACAATAACTGTTAATGATTTCCATCAAAATATAGATTATATTGACCGTGGCCCCAAAGTGATGGACAAGTAAGGCAATCATTCAACCAATGGCTCAGAACCGGTGTTACGAAGACGCCATTATTGCAAGTAAGTCAACATAATAGAAAGTTGAACCATGTCCACGATCTCATAAAACGTGTTTTAGGTTTTGTGATTTAATAGAAAAATCACTGACATGATACTAATAGGGAAGACGGGGTAAGAATAAAGGAATCCAGTGTTCGTCACATGGAGAGAATTTATAGAAACACCCTGCTTGTTTATGTTATCAACATTGATATCATTTATATATATATATATATATATATATATATATATATATATATATATATATATATATATATATATACTGTTTGGCATTGTATTTTGTCTTTTTTGTTATTTTGGGTTTATACGTACCTAGTTATACGTTCAGTAATTTCTTTTATTTATTTTTCGAAGTTCAAGTTCAAGGATTTACAATTAACATTACGTGCAATACTCGTCAGAAGAAAGAACAGCTTCTGAAAATCTGCGTGGCATTGTCTTCACATTGTGTATTTCATTAATTTTTTTAATTAGATAATTTTTTTTTTTGCACGTTGCAGCGTTTGGAAGTCTCATTGAACGTTATGCTTCTTTACACCTGGATCGTTAAATAACTGCGGATCCATCTCGAAGTAATTTTATTACATTACATTGAATCTCTCCAGATCTATCTCATACCAGAAAATATTCAAATTCTAATGTTTTTTATCATATGTTTAGAGAGAGGCCAAAATCATTTCAGTTTTAAATATTATTCAGTGATCCCATGTTGTGGATACGATATTATCATCAGTGAAATTATTATATGCGAACAATATTATGAACTGTTTACATAATATAATACAATAAAGTTTGACTGTTGGATAAATTGCAAACTGCGGTTTGAGGAATTATCGCTATTATTTGGCACACTTGGATTATACACTTTGTTAAGTTCAGTTGGAAGTGAGACATGAAATAAATATACTAAACAGAAGATGAATTTTTGAACATTATGCGAATTTCTGTCTGTTATTGTGGATTCATTATTTTTCGTGATATACAATTTTATGTTTTGATTTGTTGATAAACGATAACCACGTATTTAAATGTTTAACGAAATATACATTTTGTAAAGTCTTGTATGGATACTTCGGCAAAACTACGAAGTCAAATATCCACGAAAATACAAATGTCCATCAATCCACGCAAATTGGTATCCAAGAGAAAACAGAATCCACTATAGTTAACTTTTGTTAATTTGAAAATTGACCTTTGTCTTGGATAAATGATTTTGTATTAGTTGTTATTGGTTTCAACTAGCGTTACCTAACTGCGAGTACTTTCTGGTCGCAACTGTGTGTCTTTAATGTTTTTGTCATGTGTATCCATTTTGTCGATCTAATGAGTCAAGCTCTTTCTAACAATTGTTTAAAGTTTCTCAGTATGATAAACTGTGATACCATCTGCTCAGGGGATTGGATCCCGCAACCATGTTTAGCAAAAAAATATTATATTTGTGCCTGTCACCTATCAGGAGCGTTTAAGTTTTGTTGCTGTATACGTGCATCACATCTCGTTGAAATGTTTCACATTTTAGCTTGTCGTAGTCGTTTACAGCTTGATGTGTGGTATGGGTATTGCTCATTGTCAAAGAAAGTTCGGTGACCTAATACTGCTAAGATCAGCGTCATTTGGTCTCTAGTGGATACATGAAGTTGTCTAAATGGCAATAATACCACATCCCTACCTTGTATATTCATGTTGTTTAATTGTTTCTCTTGATCTTTTCTTTGACGCCCTATTGAGTCGTTACAGTAAGGGTTTGTCCAGGATTGAATCAAATTAATGTAAATGGTTTGCATTAACTTTTATACGATATTTTATTTTCTTATTTGTGTCTTTTTATTCAGTGAAACAAGCAATACACAACATGTTTTCATGAACATAGTTTGAAAAGTGTCGAGCCTTGAATGTCAATAAGGATGATGTATTACAAATAGGCAAACAGTTTAAATCACAAGTTTATAAATCTATGTTCCAGCTCGAACGCGACACATTATCGTAAAGTAATTGGTTGATGGATAGATAACTATTGTCTGAATCTGCTGTGGAAATTGTTAGAATTGTAAGCTCTGATCATACGACATGAACAGAACTAACGATAGCACAGAACATGAGGATATTTGAATTCAAAGAAAATTTAACCAAAAAAAAAAAAGAATAAAATGAATATTACTAGTATCCGCAAAACTTAAGTAACATCTAGAATCAACATGTACATGCATTACAAATATCCATCACCAAATATCTAAATAGCGTATAATGTTTCACTATGTTGCTGATTTTTTCACAGACAATATATATATATATATATAAAAAGTCTTAATTGAAAACAACGTTCAAACCTATGATTGTGTTGGATAAAACCGCAATTTGTATACGTGTGTATGCAAAAATATATATATTGTATCTTTTATTTATAATTGACTCTTCCGCCATTTTAATGTATCTGCTATACTAAAAGTCATACACAATGTGGGTCAGTGCCAATTATGAGCTATCTTCGGCACTAATGCATTGATCTTGAATAAACAAGCTATCTTGATGATATTAATGTGAATGCTTAAAAAAAACAAACAAACAAACACACCCAGAGAATGGTGTCTAATGAATACTTAAATAAAAAGGAAACATAAAGTGGAAAAATCATTGAAAATATTTAAAAAAAAACCTTTCATCTAGAAATTGACAAAGAGGTTCATTTTAAACCAAAACCTCAAGACAAAGCAGAGGATTTCAGTTTTGTTACTTTGAACTGTCGTCCGTTTCTATGCAGCACTGTTAACTGCATATAGAGTATATTGCGCTAAGGTGATATAATATTCCAGAGACCTTGCTTTTCGCTGATAGGGGGTTGCTGCTTATAATGGATCTAGAAAACTAAAGATTTTTACTGGTGTAGTTAAAGTCACCCCTTTGAAACTTTTAACGGACATCAGACCTCGGTTTAATTGTTTGACATTATAGCATGTCGGGATATGTAGTATGGGTATTGCTCCTTGTCGATGACCTAGTATTGCTAAAATATCCGTCATTTGCTTCTAGTAGATACATGTTGTTGTCTAACTGGCAATCATATCATATCTCAATATTTTAAATTCATGTTGTTTAAATGTCGCTTTTGCTTTTTTCTTTGACGTCTCATTGAGTCGTTACGTAAGGGTCGTCCAGGATTAAATCAAATTAATAAAATGGCTTGCATTAACTTTATATGATTTTTAATTGTTCTTATTTTGTCATTTTATCCAGTGAAACTAGCAATACAAATTATTTTTTTCATGAACATTGTTTTAAATGCGTCGAGCCTTGGATGTCAATAAGAATGATGCATTACAAATAAGCACACAGTTTAGATTACGAGTTTATAAATGTATGTTCTAACTCGAACGCGAAACATTATCGTACAGTTGGACGGCAAACGATTTAATGGCTTCTAAGGTCAAGACATTGGTCACGTGATAAAGGTCAGAGTTTACGATATTTTGGTAAACGTGCATGCCTCGTGTTTTTGGACTCGTATCGTCTTATTTGTACTCGTACATTAATAAAAATCAAAGTGTTCAATTCTAGATTGATTAAGCTTCCTTATTTTATATAACTATTATTAAAAAGTGTTGTTCAAGTGTTATAAATTCACGAGTGAAGTGAAACTTTTTTCTGAAAATTTGCGTAGGTCCACGGAAAATCCTAATAATTCCTTAAATAGGTTTGGTAACGTGTTGAGGGTATAAAATATAAAGTAAAACCATTTTTTGGCTCTTATTAGACTCTTTCAGATCACAAAAACCCCGGATACGCAATTGTGTCAGCTTATTCGTTGCGAAGCGGAGATCAAAGGGAGAGAACTCGGTACACGCATCGTAGGATACTGCAAGTTAACAACAGTAAATTCGAGTACAATTTATGATTGCAGTTATACTTCGACACTTTTTTGAATAACTTTTCCAATATTTCATGTTCCTCTACTGTTGTAACATTAAAATAGTCATGGAATGGTTGAAAATGACATTTTTTCAAGTACTTACTTACAGGTTTTAATTTTGAAAACTTCCAAAGAAGAAAATTATAGATTTATTAAACTGACTTTTCTCTGAAACTTGGATTTATTGTATATTCTCAAACACCCTTTTGGTAGCTAAAAGGATACAAGAGGGGTTTATCAGCCATTTGTCAGCAGAACCTGTGTTACATTAACTTTTAAATAAAAATATGGTAAAAAGGAGATGTAGTCATTGCATGCTTCAAAATTGTGAACATTAACATTGAATGAAAAAAGTCAATTTGAAGTGGACAGAAGTACATGTATAATTTTGTTATATTATTCCTGCTTTAAGATACAGTGGGGGTCCCAGGGTCTGGGGATTGGAATCCCTCTTTTATGGAAGATTAATGCATTTGAATGGGAGCATATAGTTGGAATCCTACCCCTTTATCTTTGGTTGAGAATACCCCAACCCCTGTTTAAAATTGGCTGGATCCACCCCGAGATAAGAAGCGGTAGAAGATGTACAAGTTCTGTTGCTCGCCTTAATCAAGAGAAAACATCTGAACATCCAAAGATCCAGAATTGGGTTTAAAACATAATAATCAACACAAAGATAATTGAACAAAAAGCTGTATTGCAATCTAATATCCTGCAGTTCTCGTAATTCCTATTATATGTATTATTTCAAGATTTGCTTTACTTTTTTTTCTTATATTTGAATTCAAAAGTCCTGCAAACAACTGTTGAGTCCTTTCAATTAAATTATTGATTGAATAATAAGCTAAGCTGACCAGTAAATAAAGTCTGAAAATGCTTTGTTGAAATAAAAGAGTGGTATTATGTCATAAAATATACTGAATCAACTTCAAATTTAATCCAAATTCATATTTACCTCCTCTAAAATGCATAGTCATTGAATTGAACTACAAAATCAAAAACCTGAGACTACTACAATTAATGTATAACAAAGAGATTGGTCACTTCCCATGTTATAGTAGTCTCAGACAAAAACAAAACTGACTTAAATACAGTATGTTCAGAAATTTTTCGAAGAATGGACAACAATGAGATATTTATTATTCTGATATCAGAAATAATCACATAGTATCAAATCAGAATGCGAGTTGTTTTTATTGAGATAATCAATTTAATCGCATTATTTACTTTAATAAAAAACCTCATGATATTATCTGAACTTACAGTCATGACTTAGCTTGTCAACATCTCACTTACTTTAAATACTTAAGTTAACCTGTTAGTACTAAAATAAAGAGATGTGGTATAAGATAAGATAAGATAAGATAAGATAAGATAAGATATTTTTATTCCAATTAAAGGGTCTATGAAGAGCTAAGTAATTTATCACAATGATTTTATAATTGACACAATAATGTTGATATAAATCATATTAATATGAATATAACCATCTCAATTCTTAGATTTTAAACCACAGCCAGATCAGAGCCACACATATATTAGAAAAAAAGGCATAACAATCATATCTATTATAAACAGGCAAATATTCTCAACGTCTTAAATAAAACAATATCTGTACTATATTGATATTTTTCTCAGTTCAAAACATTTATTAATATAAATTGCAACACTTTTCGATACCTCTAGGTTTTCTTGAATAAAAGCCAATTAAATTTGGCACTAGTGCTTAACTTTTCAAAATTTTACAACCTATTAATATATTATCATAAAATTCTTTTCTTAAAAAGTTATAAAGGGGACACTGAAATTTAAATATGGTATAATTGCCAATGAGATAACAGTCTAGAAACTATCCACCAGAGTCCAAGTGTCTGTTAGCAGTTAAACTATAAGTCACTTTACAGACATCAACAATGATTACATTTCATTATTTTCAAGCAAATGAGGGAAAAAGAGTAATACTAGCTTTTGTCTTACTACATGTACTAGCTTTTGTCTTACTAAATGTACTAGCTTTTGTCTTACTACATGTACAAGAGAATATAAGAAATAATAATATAAATAAGGAAATAACAGAGACAAAAAAGACAGGACTAAGCCACTGGACTATATGTAAACTATTCCCTTACTAATCCTTAGAGGAGCTGCTGTATACTTAGAAAGAAGGCTGTTGAGGACTTGGCCCATCAATCAGCATTTTAGACACTACATTATGGTCAATTGCAATCTGCCCTATTTGTTCCAACCTATAATGAGTATTAAAATTAATACCTAGGGTGGGAATTAAACCCATGTATGTTCATTTACTCTATTGTTCTTCATGTACATACATTGTACATGTATATGAAATATATCAAATGCAAAAAAAAATGCTGTATTGTAAATATGGTAATTTGTAAATATCATTACAGCCTCATTTCTTAAAGGAAGTCCCTGGGCCTAGCTAGACGTATTTCTTAGGCAAGATGTATTATATAACTCTTGAAAGTATAACACGATAATGGTAATTGCTAAGTATTTAGTAACAACAACGTGCAATTTAGGTAAACAAACACCAACAATCTACCACGTGTTTGTCTGCTGTGTTTAAATTCAAAACGACCCATCAGGCTTATTTACACGAATTTTTGCTAAAGCAGACAGTTAAATATGTCTGGTTACCTTATAAGTTCTATAAAGAATGCATTTGCTGTAATGACTTGTGTATGCATGGAAATATAATGAAGATAACATTGATTTTTTACCGTAAATTTTGAATACACAACATTCCTGAGGTATCCCCACAAAACACATGGCTACTTTGTAACGATGGCTGGTAACGTGTAGCCACTTTATAACGGTAAATGTGATTGGATGATCTTCAAAATCAATAATAAAATTGCTAATAAATGATTGGATACGAAATTGTGTCAGCTATTACTTTGATGAAAAAATGTAAACATTGAAATCCGCCATTTTGACGCAGGCAACAAACTAATTTTCAATCTTGGATTAGAGGACATTGCAAACATTGCCAGCGTATCATGCATAACCAGTCATGTGCAAATATATCTTTTAATTTGTTTTTTACACTTACTTTTCTATGTTTTAGTTAATTTAATGTTTTAATTTACTACAGAACGGAACATCGTTCTCAAGGATGCCGCAGAAAAAATTATAGGTGGCGCTGTTTGTGGGCGTAAACATTTTACATACGGGTCCTTTTTGTGTCGACAAGTTGACCTTTATCTGTCAGATTCAGGCTTGTGCCGTTCAACTGGTAAAGTAATTGGGTTAATTAATAATTATTGACTGAATCTGCTGTGGAAATTGTAAAAATTGTTAGCTCTGATCACATGACATGACCGGAACTAGAGATAACACATAACATGAGGATAATTGAATTTAAGGAAAATTTAACTCCATAAAAAATAATAAAATAAAAAAAATTTGACATGCTATAACAAACGTTTGAGAATTTAAAAAGAGAAAAAGGGGAAAAAATTTTTTTAAAAATATTGCGAAAACGTAACGAAAAATGAAAAGAACAACACTAAAAAACAAAAAAAAAAAGAAAAATAAAAACATCTGAGATGAAAAGAAATGAAAAAAAAACAATTGAAGCAAACTGGATTGTAAAACGGTGTACCTGAAACTCGGTCAACAAAAACATTAAACTTAATGTTTGCAAATGTGTCAGATTGTTTATATCATTAAAAAACATGAGTTGAAAATCATTTGTTTTACCCTTTTTGCAATCAGTTAAAACAAAGATATGCAATATGAAATTTATTTTTTGCAATGTTTTCTTTTTGCTAATGACAGTGAAATTAATAGTACCTCTTCAGATGAAGATGGTATAAAGTTTGCTTTTATTAAAAGAGCATTAACAGAAACTTACGAATTAGTACAAAACACATATAGGGAAAACTTCAGAGATTGTCAAGTTCAGTACAATAAAATATTAGTACAAAATGGGATAATAGATGTAATTGGGAATCAATAAAGTATTGAAAGAAACATTGTTGAACATTACACTCATTCAGTATACTGGATTTATGGATAAAATCATATCCTCTACTAACGTATGTTATTTTCAAAATGACATTTATAATCTTCAGGTTAGTCTATATTATAAAGACGGTTAAGGTTACTTTTTTTACAGTTAAGGACCGTAATATAAAGGAAGAGGTTTTTAAAGTGTCTCCTGTCCTGGGAAGCTATCATTTAAATCGAGCATCACTTTCTACGTAATACATGTACACACTCACTTTGCTATCTGCACTGTTAATATCGGCTCCAACGATATTGTATTCACACAATTAATCAATACCAACATACCGGTAAAAAGAGATTGGCACAGTGTAAAGTCATGTGTCTTTCACCTCAATGACCAATCTCATAATGTCAAAGATAATTCTTATATGACAGCAATCAGTTGTTAATATGAGTCTATTTTTGACTGTTTTTTTTAGATTTAAATTCTCCAAGAAAAGTCAACCGTGAATTGTGCGTAAACTCTGTGAAAGGACAATTATTATTACAAACACAAAGCACAATATCTTTAAATCGGTCGAATGCAGCGGCAAATCGTGTAAGATCAGTCAATTAATCAGTCCCAACATACGGATTAAAACAGACAGGTACATTATACAGCCATGTGTGTTTTACCTCAATGACCAATCATATAATGTAGAATATGACATCAACCAGTTGTTAATATGAGTCCGTGAAAGGAACATTATTATTACAAACAGAATACACGTTTATTTTTAAATCGGTCGAATGCAGCTGCAAATCGTATCAAATGCCTTAAAATCTACCAATAACTGTACTGAATATTATGTTAGTTTACAAACTTTGATCCGGCAATTGTAACCGGCAACCAGTTGGATGTTTAGGACATTTACTCTAACTCAACATTTGACAACGGTAATGTTTTTATAACATGTTAGTTTTTAAAGTGGAGGATATTTAAAAGAACCACTTTCGAACCATTTGAGTGTGTTAACCTTTTGTATTATATTTTCTTTCCTGTGTACGTATTACAGTGTTTGTACACAATAAAAAAAAAAAAAAAAAAAAACTAATATAGACTCTTGTTATATGCAGTTTTTATTTTCACATATTGTACGGCGTGCTAGACTATGTTCTTATGTATGAAGCTGACTTTGATATGCCAAAAGGAAAAGACACCACACAAATTTGAATACTATCGCCTGTTAAAAAAAACTTACAGAATATAAAATAACAATTAACATTCTGAATACAAAACAATAACAGGCTACTGTTTCGTTGTGTTGATCCAATAATAATAGAACTATACATTCCCCATCTTTATAATGCGTGACTCGGTCACACGTTACTTACACACAGAGCAGTGCATTTCGTTCTGTCATATATATTTCAATATGGAAGATGTGTAATGAGTGCCGATGAGACAACTCTCCATCCAAGTCACAATGTGTAAAAGTAAACAATTGTAGGTCAAAGTACGGCCTTCAACAAGGGCATTGGTTCACACCGAACAAAAAGTTATAAAGGGCCCCAAAATAACTAGTGTAAAACCATTCAAACAGGAAAACAAACGGTCTAATTTATATAAAAAACGAGAAACAAGAAACACTTATGAACCACATCAACAAACGACAAGCACTGAACAACAGGCTCCTGACTTAGGACAGGTGCGTACAAATGTAGCGGGTTTAAACGTTTTAAGAGGGCCAACCTTCCCCCAAACCTGAAAAAGTAGAGTAACATTACAACACAAAAAGACACACTATAAAATATCAATTGAAATGGCTTAACTCGATCAAAAAGACATATAAAAACAGGTAACCATACACTGAACGAATAAGTTTGATCTATAACACATTATAAATACAATATGAATAAAAAGTTGTACGTATTACAGGGTATCTACACAATAGAAAAACAACTAATATAATCGACAAATTAGGCAATTTAAACGTTGCCATAACAAACTCCTCTTGGGTTATGCAGTTTACATTTCCACATATTATACGATGTGCTAGAATATGTTCTTATGAGGATGACTTTAATATGTCAAAAAGAAAAGACACCACACATTTTTGAATACTATCGCCTGTTAAAAGAAAACTTACAGAATATATAAGAACAATTAATATTCTGAATACAAAACAATAGCAGGCTATCATTTTGTTGATACAATCATAAAATAACTATACATTCCCCATCTTTATAATGCGCGCCTCGATAACACGTAACTTACACACAGAGCAGTACAACTCGTTCTTTCATATATATTTCAATGCAGAAAATTAGAAAAACAAATAAAAAACATATTTAAAACACAACAAAAACAGCAAAACAATAAAAAAGAAGAAAATACAAATAGTTTTCGCTTCAATATGATGTCGTCCAGATATATCCCAACATTAGAACCAGAGGAAATTGTAAAATTCTCTTTCAGATATCGTGTCAACAACTTTCAAATTGATCCAAAAAATACTTTACTCTTTTTTTGGATTACTACAAAATAACGTGTTGCTTTAAACATGGAGACGTTGCACTATACAACTAACTGCTTAACCTTGTCACGTCATACCTTCATATAATGTGCACTGATACCTCTTGCTATAAAATGTCTCAACCTTTCATGAACCAACGGAATGTATATAGTCATGATATACGTGTTTATAAATGTTAGTAATGTAATGATTATCCTTTGTTAGGATTGGAATTGAAAATATAGATACATTAAATCTGTTTATCTCATCATAGGATCTCAGTTGCATCCGATAACAAGGTATTGCATATTCATTTTCTTTTAAAGAGTATTGTTAGAGCTCGTAGACCACTTAACACCAAAATTGACTGATGTTGACTAAAAACGCAATTAATTGATTTTTTGGTTATTTTTATTTCCTATATATATATATATATATGAAGATTTTACAATGTATACCAAAAGTGGGTGGAGTTTAACAGTATCTTCGTGGGATGGTGTTGAAATGAGTTTACTGATTGAGTCCAAGACAATCGATACTGATAAAATAAAGTACATGACACGACAAAATTGTCAACGTCATATAACTAAATAGAGCTTGCAAAGCGGTACGGGTTTTGCTAATTGTTGAAGGCCGTACGTTGACCTATAGTTGCTCACATCTACGTCATTTGGTATCTAGACAAAAGATGTTTTCTTGGCAATCATACCACATACGATTAGCGGTTCCAGCTCAGTGGTAGTAAACATAAAATGTTTAAGCAAAAACGATTTCACAATCAATAAAAAAAGACCACTACAACATAAGAAGACTCGTTCTCATTGCTGAAGGCCGTACGGTGACCTATAGTTGTTAATTTCTGTTTCTTTTGATCTTTTGTGGAGAGTTGTCTCATTTGCAATCATACCACCTCTTCTTATTTTTACATTGGAAGGTCTTATTTACAAAAGAAAGTGCAACGGCAGATTTAGTATATGCTCATACTTCTTTTGACTAGAAATTTACAAATGTGAACAACTACTTAAGATTATTATTGAAAAACACTAACCCCATTATTTGTATCTGATATATTTCCTTTTCACTTGAATTGAAAAAGCGTGAAATACTTTTACATCATACATAATATTTCGTATGTATGCGCTGTTTGAAATCAGAAATTAAATTGTGACACGATAGGTGCAGTTTATCTATTTATTTGCTAAACATGACATTTTTAATATAGGAGTCAAACGTTCAAAGAAATTGAATGGGCAAATGGTCGGCAATGAAAGAAAAAGGGTTATCCAAAAACATATATAAGCGTGTAAGCGTCACTACGTCAGCATCAATGAGGTCTTATATGTTTCCTGTCCCATGAAAGTTTCATTTCGACGGATTATTACTTATTTTGTAATATATGTATACACTCACATTGTTATTTCTACTGTGTATGTTGGCTCCATTTTGATGTAAAATTTCAGCAACTTCTTTGTTTTTGGCCACATGGAGAGGAGTTTGATTCTGTTATAAGATAAAACAAGCAACTACAGTGTATGTGACAATGTAATCATTACAAATATATCGGTTAAAAGTGTTTGGGCAAATCTTACTTCAACGGCCAAAATAAATGATGTTCAAATTATATAAAAATTTAGTGTAATGAATATTGTACTTTACCAAATTAGATGATGTTAACATTATACATTTTAGTGTAATGAATACTTTATTACAATAACCAAATTAGATGATGTTAAAATTATCAGTTTTATGGTAATGAATACTTTATTTCAATGGCCTATTTTCCCGATGTTAAATTATAAGTTTTAGAGTACTGAATACTTTACTAAGTTTGCCCAACAAGATGATGTTAAAATTATAAGTTTAATGTAAAGAATAATGATAATGTACTTCAATAGCCAAATTAGATGATGTTGAAATTATAAGCTTTATTGTAATGCCTGTTTTACTTTAATGGTCAAATTAGGTGATGTTGAAAGAATAAGTTTTAATGTAATGAACATGTTGCTTTAATAGCCAAATTAGATGATGTTAGAATTATAGGTTTTAGTGTAATGCACATTTTGCTTTAATGGCCAAACTAGATGATATAAAAATTCTAAGTTTTAGATAAATGAATTGTTTTACTTTAGTAGCCGAATGAGATGAGGTTGCATATACGTTAATTGTAATTCGTATTAGATAGCATACATTTGGTAAACTGTTAGTTCATTGTCTATTCTTTAAATACTTTCAATCAATTGTACAGCTGTTATCAACATACAATCTGCAAATCTAAAGATTCTTGTTAAGCTATACTATACCACGATATGACCAATATGAAAATAAGGAGATGTGGTATGATTTGCAATGAGACAATTATCCACCAAAGTTCAAATGAAGTAGATGTAAGCAATTATAGGCAATTGTATGGTCTTTAACGATGAAACAAACCCATACCGTATAATCGGCTATAAAAGGCCCTAACATTAACGATATGAGAAAAAGTAACGGCCTAATTTATAACAAAATAATTTACGACAAACAATATGACAAACATAAATCAACGACAACCACTGAACTACATGCTCCTCAATTGGGACAGGCACGTAAAGAATGTGGCGGGGTTAAACATGTTAGTGAGGGTTAAACCTTCCCCCTAACCTGAGACAGTTGTGTAACAGCACAACATAAGAGCAAACTATAAAAACCAAACCTACTTTTTATTCCAATGTCGTAAATAGAACTTAAACAAGAGTGCACAGGCTGAAATGTCTCGCCTTCTTTACTTACCATTGATATTATGTTGATAGTCCTAAATATAAAGCTTTACTACAACAATCACATAAATTTAAGATGATCCAAGACAATGAGGTCAAGGTCAGATAAACCAAACGAGAAATGCATGTACACCTTACAATCATTCAATACACTAAATATAGTTGACCTATTGCTTAAAGTTTCTTAGAAACAGACTTAACAAAGAAAACTAAACATTGACCAATGAACCATGAAAATGCAGTCAAGGTCAGATGAACCATGCCATGCAGACATCTACACCTTACAAACAATCTATGCATTTGATATAATTGACCTATTGCTTATAGAATCTAAGAAACAAACTTAACCATGGAAACTGAACATTGACCAATGAACCACCAAAATGAGGTCAAGGTCAAATGATACCTATCAGACAAACATACAACATACAACAATACAGCTTACAATCCCTACATACAACAAATATAGTTGACCTCTTGCTTATAGTTTAAGAAAAACAGACAAAAACACAAAAACTGAACACAGAGCAATGAACCGTGAAAATGAGGTCAAGGTCAAATAAAACCTGCGAGACTGACATGTACATCATAAAATATTTCCATACACCAAATATAGTTGACCTATTGCATATAGTATTAGAAAAAAAGACCAAAACTCAATAACTTAACTTTGACTACTGAACCATGAAAATGAAGTCAAGGTCAGATGACCCCTGCCAGTTGGACATGTACACCTTACAATCATTCCATACACCAAATATAGTAGACCTAGTGCATACAGTATTAGAAAAACAGACCAAGAAACAAAAACTTAACTATAACCACCGAACCATGAAAATGAAGGTTAAGATCAGATGACACCTACCAGTTGGACATGTACACCTTTCAATCCTTCTATACACCAAATATACTAGACCTATTGCTTATAGTATCTGAGATATGGACTTGACCACCAAAACTTAACCTTGTTCACTGATCCATGAAATGAGGTCGAGGTCAAGTTAAAACTGTCTGACGGGCATGAGGACCTTGCAAGGTACGCACATACCAAATATAGTTATCCTATTACTCATAATAAGAGAGAAATTAATATTACAAAACATCTTAACTTTTTTTCAAGTAGTCACTGAACCATGAAAATGAGGTCAAGGACAATGGACATGTGACAGACGGAAACTTCGTAACATAAGGCATCTATATACAAAGTATGAAGCATCCAGGACTTCCAGCTTCTAAAATATAAAGCTTTTAAGAAGTTAGTTAACGCCGCCACCGCCGCCGCCGCCGGATCACTATCCCTATGTCGAGCATTCTGCGACAAAAGTCGCAGGCTCGACAACAATGAAAACGTACATAATGATGCGAAGTTCCGAAAGTTTCAACATCTTTTAGCAACAAGAAACTAAATAGCCCAATTTGAACTTTAATTCGGTAAGATACTGTTTGACTAACGCTTGATGTATATTTCTTTTCTGATGACCAAGGGATGACAGCGGGACCCTTGTTGGATGCTGATTTTTAAATAGTCAACATTTTTGAAATAGAAATAGTTTTGATATATATTTCAATATCAACGCGTCAGCAATAGAACACTAATTAATATTTCTGCTAGACTTCGATGATGTAGGATAACATACTTAATCGGGGATTACATTGAAAAAATAGCCCTCTTTTAACTTTAAGTTTAAAAAATGATATTTGTCGTAATGGATATGTATATTAGGGTTACTTTATCTTTAGACTAGGCCCATCAATATAAATTGATCAGGTTTAAGATCAAATGTTCCTTGTCCAATGAAGCTATGAAGCTATAATTTACAGCAAATATTGCTTAATACATAATTCATGTACATACTCACTTTACTATCTCTACTGTTAACCTTAGCTCCATTCTGAATTAAAATTTCAGCAACTTCTTTGTTTTTGGCCACATGGAGTGGAGTATCATGCTGTTTTAATATATAACAGACACAAACCATTATTCCGACAATGTAAACAGTACCAATATTCGTTTTAGTGTAATATGTTTTACCTAAAGGACCACCTACATTATGGTACTTTGACCGCAATTGTGATTGATTCTCTTAAGCAAAAAAAATACTAAATTGTAAGGTCATTGTCAACTCGATCGCAGTGATATTAAGGCACTTTACCAAGAAAAATGCGTAAAAATGCATGTTTTATGGAAGTGCATATCATAAAAAAATGGCAAAACAATCAGGAAAACAGAGATCGGAGAATGAAACATAAAGACCTATGTTTACTCTTGCATGGGTTTTTCATATCGAAAGTGAAAGTAGTCACGTGACCCGAGTCGCCCCTGAAGGTCGTATATGACATTTTCAACTCAAAAGTCCAGCGTGTTAAAGGAATCTTTGAATGTGAATCAAAGTATCAATGAAGTCGTTTAAATGTATTTTATCTTAAAAAAATGCTATCCAAAGATGTAACTATACTGTCTTACGGTAAAAATTAATGTAAATCCGATGTGATATTTTTACGAATTTCCCATTTGACACCATGATATTTAATTGATATGAAGACATACCAGTGTTTGGATAGCAGTATTCTTTTAAAAGAGATATCAGTCGTTTAAATCATGTACAAGCAAGTAAATCCATCTTCAGTAACACGCTGGACTTTTTAATTTTTTAAATCGTCTACCGTTTAATATTGTTTTACGTTCATTATCAGTAAACGCTTTGACGACGCGATCGGTACTCCTTGGAACAATTGCGGGCAAAACTCAATTCCGGAAAAGTATAAATACCGCGTATTTGAAACGATGGACTTCATGCAATGTTTTATTTGTATTAACTTATATCGGAGATATATTTTTTTCATGTATTCATTAAATATATATTTGCAACTTTTATCATTGTAAGAATAAAAAAATAATTTGTTTACACAACAGTATTTTCCAAGATCAGTCGGGAGTCTGTATGTGCATTTTTTAATTATATTGTTCGTGAATTTAACTCAATTAAGGTTTACATAAGATAAATTTGTGAGAAAAATTGTAAAAAGGAATGAAGAAGCTTATGTACAAGTTTCACAACATTTCATGAAGCACCTCCCCCTGCCCCATGTATTAAAATGTAAACTGAAAAAAATAAGTCCATTTATCAGTAAGATTCGGTATTAAAAATAAAATTTTCAATTTTGCTAGATATTTTCTCATATCTATCTATAAACGAGCTAATCTGCCAAATAAAAAGAACAATCTATGAATGCTGGAGACTATATCTTAATGTTAACTGTAAAAAAAAAGTCTTCATCCGTTAAATATAAAAACTTATTTTCAAAATTTGGCTATCGTACTGTCCCAAGTTTCATAAAACTCTGTTGTTCGAATTGTGCATCTCCTACCTGAATCCAGTCATATTCTTATTTGTCTGAATATTTGCCTGGATTACAGTTGACCTGCATTTACATCATTAATGTAGTCATATAGTCATATACAACAAAATTTTCAGCAGACACCACTCTCAAAGTCAGTGTGAAAAATTGTGTACTTTGGTAAAAGTTAGAAGTGGCAGAAATTGGTGATGGAAAAGGGAAATGTAGTGAAGAATCACATAACTGAGCTAGGCTCTCAGAATATACAAATCGTTCGCTGTACTTAAACACCCCCACAACTGGTTCGGTTGTTTTTTTTCAATATATTTTCTACTCCACTGATCCAGCAAAATTTAAACTGCTCAAGAATTTTATTAACACTGAAATTATGTCACTGTGGTCAATATTCAAGTGAAATTTATATAGCAAATGATTTTAACAGTTTGTTCTATGCTGTGTTCCACTACTGTCCCAGGTTAGAGGAGGTTTGAGCACACACAAATATGTTTAACCCAGCCACATTCTTTATGTGCCTGTCCCAAGTCACAACCCTTACGTTCAGTGGTTGTTGTTGGTTAATGTCCGTCTTGTTGGAATTATATCACATTTTCCAGGCTGGGGCCTTTTATAGCCGATTATACAGTACGGTTTTTTTCTCATTTTTGAGGTCTATACAGTGGCTTAGTATAATTGATTACATCTACTTCATTTGAACACTAGTGGGTAGTTGTGTCAATGGCAATGATACGACATCTCATTCATTGCAGTATATGGAGGACAAAACATGATCTGTTTTGTTACTCAGCTCAAATAGGATAGAATTGGCAGACGAGAATTCAAATTATACCTGTGTATATGCCTTGTACAAATATTTATTCTTTTTATTTTGAGTCCATGTATATATATATATATATATATATATATATATATAATCTACATTCTATATTTAGCAACTACACACCTAGACCAACTTAAGAATCACACCTTTGTCCTTATAATAGACTTTTAGAGATCCTTTCTGTGGCAATCATATCACCTCATTATTTTCATGTCCAACCAATATCAATAAAAAAGTACAAAGTGGATATACTATAAGGACTAAGCAGTATGGGTTTTGCTCATTGTTGAAGGCCGTACGGTGACCTACAGTTGTTTTAAAATTTCTGTGTCATTTGGTCTCTTGTGGAGAGTTGTCTCATTGGCAATCATACCCCATTTTCTTATTTTTATAAGGAATGCAGATCATTATGCGACAAGTCTAGTCATCATATTGTTCCTACAAAGAAGGGGGTTGTAAATTGATGATATGTAATGTGTATCTTGTATTTAGATCTTTGATACAACATATACATGAAATACCATTTTACTCCATAAAGAAAAGAAAATCCATAGATTTCTATTTCAAAGACCACCACTCTTGGTCTAAAAAAATTTAAAGAAAACAAACAAACAAACACTTTTTTTTTCTGAATCATTGATCATAAACAAATATTAATGCAATTTTTTGACAATGAAGTATCTATCATAATAACAGATGAATTGGGTCACAATAACCTATGCTGTAAACTACCTATTCATTGAGTAATAAACAACTAAGAATGTCCAGTGTCATCTTAAAATTGAATTGTAGCTAATACGTCTCCTGGTTTAACATATTTTCGAAAAGCTTTAAAGTGTTGCTTCGGTATGAAACATTACATAAAGATATACATATGTGCTACATGCATTAAGTTGTCTGAGTTCTTGATCCTTTTCATTAATTCTGTCTTGAATGTTACAAAGATTTTTTTCTTCTCCGGAGGTGTCTAATTCTATCTGACCAGTGACGAAGTGCAACAATATGAAATTTAAGCAACACATAAATCATTGTAAATAGTAACTGGATAGGTACACTCAGGTATTGAGTAAAGCTGAAATAGAAAATATACAAAAATTAATAATCACATAAACTAGAACACAGAAAATTATCCCACAAGAAATAAACAGAATGCAAGTACAGCAGTCTTATAAACATGAAAGTAAAAATCTAGGCAACAGACAAACTCTGTCAATAATGCATTAAAAAGCTAACCCCAAACTGGTCGTGTTATGCCCCATTCAAAGAAGAGTCTGAGAGGGAAGTGATTGTTCTTCCAATGTTATTCCTCCCTGCATAGGGTTAATGGTTTGTTCAATGAGCAAGTCCTCGGTTTTAAGTCTAGAACTTTTTACATTATAAAAGGCATAAGTAAATATATTACTGTTGTCCGTTTTATCAGGATTCATTTTCTTTCTTTATATTTTCCTCAAATGACAGGAATTTGAACTTTGTCATTTGGATGGAGAGTTGTCTCATTGGCACTCTTACCACATCTTCTTATGTCTATTTGTTTTAAAGTTGGTGAAATTATTCATGCTAAGTACCTGTACATGGTTTTTCAAGCACACACTTGCAGTTTTTAAATTAGAACTTTACTACTTTGCAGGATGTTTGTTCTTTAACAATACATGCAGATCAATAGTTGGTTTATAATAAGGATTATGTTTTTTTTAATTTTCCACAAAACTAGAACTAGTAATTTTTCTAATGCAGTAATGAAAAGTTCTGCATTTCACCTTTGTCCTAGCTATAGCTAGTAAACAACTAAAAACCATACAGATGCACATTTTTTAAGATGAAAGTATCAGTATAGAACACCAGAATCAAAATTATAAATAAGAAAAACATTCTTCATAAAGTCCCATAACTCTTGAACGAAATTAGTTGAAATTATTACAAAGCCTAATTCTTTATAATTTGGTAAAGGTAAAAGTTAACAATGTTTACTGACTATAATGGGTTATCATTTTCTGTCAGTTGAGCATGGTGTCAGATAAAACACTCATTGACTGTAGTGGTGAAACGGGCAATGTCATTCGACCTGAAAAGTTCTCAATTCGACCCCAAAAAGGCAAAATGTTTTTAAAGTCATCTTCTTTTGGTGTCTCTATTAAATAACAAATAATCATAACATCAAACGTTTGTTCAAACCACTTACCCTGGAACGGTTACTGAGTCAAGATTATGGAAATGAATGCACTAGCCTATCTGACTCCTTATGTACTTTTTATTCAAGACCACTCAATCATCAGGCTTTCAGAAGAATTGAAGAAGGATACAAATCTTCATTTATTCATATCGGTTTCCTAAAATAAAGATATTGATAATTGCAAATAACTGTAAAAAATTTGATCCTAAACCAGATTTGAGTATATCTATAACAGGAGCCTATATATATAATAATGTAAATTCAGAAATTATTGCATGCATTTATTACTGCAATTATTGAAAACAGAACAAAAATGCAAGATTAATTATTGCTGTTTCAGGAAAATATGCATAGAGTTATATGTATCGCTATCGGAATGTGATTCTCACCAAGTTGCATTGTTCACATTTATAAAAAAAAAATTCTGAATTTACAGCATACAATATTCTTACAGAGTAAGAAAAAAAAATTTATTGACACAAATTATAAAACAGGAAGAAAAATATGGCTTGCACAGCTTTTCTATTTTATAGCATTGGCTTTAATGTGGACTGCAAAGACGACCCAAAATTGAGCATTAAAATAAAAAGCAATTTGAACATAACTGTTTCCAAGCAACGGAAGCAGGATATTAGAAGATTATATATTCCTATACTATAGCTTTATCCCTTCAGATTATCTGTACACCTGTATTTGTATAGTAAAATTTTCAATAATATTTAATTATGGGCTTCTGAATTTAAACTGAATCTATTGAATGTGCAAGTACCTTTTTGTGCTATGTGTTGATCTGACGAGTGTGCCTTTTTCACTAACTTTTACCATTGTGTACAGTTTGTTCTTATGTTGTAATGTAACACTACTGTCCAAGGTTAGGGAAAAAGGGGTGGGGTGTTTGAATAGTATTACATTTTGTTGGGGCCTCTTATAGCTTGATATGGTATGGGTTTTGCTTATTGTTGAAGACAGCAAAGCAACCTATAAATAGATGCATACATCTACATCATTTGATCTCTGGTGGAGTAGTCTCATTTGCAGTCATACCACATCTTCTTATATTTATATTATTAGATTTTCTTATGTAACTATTTGTTATATGAATATGATGCTCCATATTTATATGCATATATAAAAATAAAATGTGGTATGATTGCCAATGAGACAACTCTCTACCGAGACAAATGGCCATAGAAGATAACAACTATACGTCACTGTACATGCTGTACGGCCTGATTTACGTACAATAACAATAAATGAAAAAACATGTGATATACAGAAACAAAGGATAACCAGTTTTAATAAGGAGCAAAAAGAAAAACAAAGCATCAATTTACCTGCTTAAATAATAAAGCTTTCCTAGTTTCAACCATTGCCCTTTAATATTTCATCAAAATGGGAATGGCACTCTGTATCTTGTATTTGACAGATCAACTAAAAATAAGAGAAAGTAATTATTTAATACAAATACAGATACTTTTTTTTACACAAGGATCAGATTAATTACAATGAATCATACATAAACAAATATAATATATAAAATAAAAAAATTACAGCAATCCTAAATTGATATCTGGATTTCCTTCATAGAAATTATGCCTATGTTTTTCTTGCTTTTCTAGAACAGTTGCTTAATCATATTCAAAATAAAGAACTGCGCCATGAGCGAGCGCATGATATACCAGTCTTCCTTATAGCTCGACTTTATGCTTTAAATCAATTTATATGATCAACTAGAAATAAATACTATGAGCACTGCTCAAATACCTCCCCAAAAAAAAAAATAAACAAACAAACAAACATGCACATGAATAAAATCCCATAACTCGAAAACATGAAAATCAAAAATAGATAAAAAGAAATAAACATTTCACCAAAGTTTCATGAAAATTGGAGAAAGCATTTTTGAGTTATTGTCCGAAAAGTGGAAAACCCCACCTTTTTTATGAATAAAGTCCCAATACTCCAAAATGTGAAATGGAAAAATTTTTAAAAATGGAAAGGAAACGTATGTCAATAAATATAAACAATTTAATAATCTTTTATGAAAATTGGTGAAAGCATTTTTGACATGTTTGAGTTGTAGTAAAAAAACTGGAAAATCTCCCATTTTTTGATTTAATCCCATAACTTGGAAAAGTAAAATGTAAAATTTAAATTAAAAGAGAGCTTATGTCAGTAGATATCAACAATTCACCAAAGTTTCATGAAAATAGGTGAAAGCGATTTTGAGTTATTGTCTTACGTGTTGACTACAGACAATAATAAGTCCTGTCTTTAAAGACAGACGTACATGAATAACCACTGCAGGCTTTATTTTGAACATTTCTAATTGATATGTTTCAAATACTAACTTGTCCATTAAGAATTGCCAGAATCTGATTTCATGGCTGTCATGGTAAAATTTAGACATCGACAACTGGACAAGGGAAACACGAGTTCTAGAAATCTTTTTTCCCTGTGGGTCCTTAAAGAAAATCTGCTGGTTCTCACGTTATTTCTTTTGCAAAAACAAAACTTGCGTCAGTCCTTTGAAAATTATAACTGGCGGACAACCACTTTTGAGAACTCTTGTATTTAAACTTTATTTGTAAAATTAAACCCTACACCAACCTTTGTTAAAATATATATTTAATATAAAACCACAGCAACCATAAATAATTTCCTAATCAAAACATTGAGATTTCAACATGATTTATGTTGATTATAGTTTTGTGTTGATGGGTTACTGGCTAATTAAAAACCTATATACATGTATTATATATTCAGTATATTTCCTATATGGTTTCAGATGTTTCAAGCTCCATTCTGTTATCTTACATATTCATCTAATACAACATAAGCAAAGTAATCACAAAAATGTTTTTGAATATACAATTTTATTCTTATATTTATATATTTAAAAAATAGTGTGAGTAAATATAATGTAACATAGACACCATGATTATTCTTTTACGTTTTATCGTTCATATCAAATTGAAATTGATATTGACAATTAATGTTGTGTAACTCTGCAACTAAAGAGCAGAAAATCAAGGAAATTGAGAGGGAGCGTCCTTTTATCAATGTCAACAATAGGCCAGTTCCGGGATACGGTAGTTAATTGAATCTGTCATGTGACTTCCATCACCACGTGACTAAAATGTAGGCATCGTCACTTCCAACACATGTGAAAAAGTTTAATCGTATATTGCACAAAATATTTGGAAAATGAAAGAACCTTAGTGAGCGCGCTCACATACCCCACGTCCCCACATTGTCATTGGAGAAATAAAATAAGTGTAAGAAAAAAAAATTGTATCAGAAAAAAAATTTATTCATAATTTCCTGTCAATATGCACATCTACATAATATGTCCTTATTATCTACACAGTTTCATGAAATTCTGTTGTGTGGTTTCAGAGGAGTTGCGATGACAAACTGTTGCAGAAGTACATTGAAGCAAATAAGTTCAAAGGGGCGTAACTCCTGGAAAAAAATTGAATCGTAATTTCCTGTCGATATGCACATCTGCGTAGTATGTCCTTATTATCTGAAAAGGTTTCATGAAATTCTGTTGTGTGGTTTGAGAGGAGTTGCGATGACAAAAGGTTGCAGTAGTATATTGGGCAAATAAGTTCAAAGGGCGTAACTCCTGGAAAAAATTGAATCGTAATTTCCTGTCGATATGCACATCTGCGTAGTATGTCCTTATTGTCTGAAAAGGTTTCATGAAATTCTGTTGTGTGGTTTGAGAGGAGTTGCGATGACAAAAGGTTGCAGTAGTATATTGGGCAAATGAGTTCAAAGGGGCGTAACTCCTGGAAAAAAAATTGAATCGTAATTTCCTGTCGATATGCACATCTACATAGTATGTCCTTATTATCTGAAAAGGTTTCATGAAATTCTGTTGTGTGGTTTGAGAGGAGTTGCAATGACAAAAGGTTGCAGTATTATATTGGGCAAATAAGTTCAAAGGGGCGTAACTCCTGGAAATAAAATAGAATCGTAATTTCCTGTCGATATGCACATCTACATAGCATGTCCTTATTATCTTAAAAGGTTTCACGAAATTCTGTTGTGTGGTTTGAGAGGAGTTGCGATGACAAAAGGTTGCAGTAGTATATTGGGCAAATAAGTTCAAAGGGGCGTAACTCCTGGAAAAAAAATTGAATCGTAATTTCCTGTCGATATGCACATCTACGTAGTATTTCCTTATTATCTGAAAAGGTTTCATGAAATTCTGTTGTGTGGTTTGAGAGGAGTTGCGATGACAAACTGTTGCAGTAGTATATTGAGCAAATAAGTTCAAAGGGGCGTAACTCCTGGAAAAAAAATTGAATCGTAATTTCCTGTCGATATGCACATCTACGTAGTCTGTCCTTATTATCTGAAAAGGTTTCATGAAATTCTGTTGTGTGGTTTGAGAGGAGTTGAGATGACAAACTGTTGCAGTAGTACATTAAAGTAAATAAGTTCAAAGGGGCGTAACTCCTAGAAAAAGAATTGAATCGTAATTTCCTGTCGATATGCACAACTACATAGTATGTCCTTATTATCTAAAAAGGTTTCGTGAAATTCTGTTGTGTGATTTGAGAGGAGTTGCGATGACAAGAAACAGGACTGACGGACGGACGGACGGACGGACTGACGGACGGACGGACCCGTCAAAAACATTTTACCCTCCGCAACTCGTTGCGTGGGGTAAAATAATACATGTATGTGGTTTGATTACTAATGTGACAATATCAAACCATAGACCAAATAAAGTAGATGTTAGCAACTATATGTCACTGTAAATCATGTACTTTTATGAATTTATTCTGTAATTGTGTTGGTCTCTAGGGCCTATAGAGTTTGAGGTTCTCCAACAACTATATAAAATTAAGAAAAAAACTACAAGCAATGTTTAGTGCAAATTTACAACTACGTGTACCTCAAATAAAGAAAGCCTAGATTGTTCGTATTTAAGCCAAGACTTAACAGGCTGGTACATGTAGCTCTGCTTCATGATTCGACCAAAAAGAAATTTACATTGTATATATACCCAGTTAAAAATTGATTGTACCTAGATAAAACCTACCCCTCCCTCCCCTTTCCAACAAAATAATAAAAAGACGAATGGTTCGTATATCCAACACTTGTCAAAGTCAAAAATTAAGCTTTCTCTTGACCTTTCCTGTTAATAAATCCTGTGGCTGAATTTTAGTGCCCTATTTCTAATTCAATATCAGATATAGAAAGTTGAACATAACTAGTTATAACAGTTGTTTCTTAGAAGGGACAAAAATGTGAGGTTTATTATTGCAAATTCAGGAAAATCGGCATACAGATACATATATCTGATACCAGAATGTGAGTTT
>JAASAO010001890.1:0-22831 GCA_017311375.1 Mytilus coruscus | reverse complement strand
TACTTAATTTTATCATCGGTACAAGGACATCATTCGTAAATATAAATCAACATGCAGACATCTTATATGTTCAGGTATTTCAAATCCAATCTTTTATGGCAATATTCTTTACAAAGCACAAAAATGTCGGCATTCACCTCAAAAGCTAACACATATTTTAAACAGACTTATTAGGAACGGATATAGTTACGATACTATTGTCTGGTCATGAAAGATGGCATATTTTGGCTTTAATATTGATTCACTAATAGGGTCTTTGCATTTGAAATAAACACATGTATTCTAAAACCAGTTGTTGGCATGATACGGGTTATGTTCTTCTCATATATTTTATGATGGTATGATACTAAACTCATAACGGGAGGGATTGTGCTTGATATTCATATGATGAAGCCATAATCTCTCAATCAGTTTAATTGAGGTCTGGAGCTGGCATGTCAGTAACTGCTACTAATCCTTTGTTAATTCATGTATCATTGTCATTTTGTTTTGTTTCTTTTGTTACCTATTCTTACTTCTGACTCGGACTTCTTTTAACTGAATTTTACTGTACGTATTGCTGTGTATTTGTTCTTTATTCTACATTGACTAGAGGTATAGGGGAGGTTGAGATCTAAAAACATGTTTAACCCCGCCGCATTTTGCGCCTGTCCGAAGTAAGGAACCTCTGGCCTTTGTTAGTCATGTATGATTTTTAATTTTAGTTCATTTATATATTTCGGAGTTTAGTATGACGTCCATTATCACTGAACTAGTACACATTTTCGTTTAGGGGTCAGCTGAATCACGCCGCCGGGTGCAAGATTTTCTCGCTGTATTGAAGACCCATTGATGACCTTCGACTGTTTTCCGCTCTTTGGTCGGATTGTTGTCTCTTTGACACATTCCCCATTACCATTCTCAATTTTATCTTTGTAATCAAACACGACTCAAGCAAAAAAAAAAAAAACGTATTTGGATATTGCTTTAAACGAAAGAAAATAGAAAACTAAGAAAAAAAGCAAAAAGGTTCATACATGACAGTTTTTTGTTTGACAATCATTACCACATATTCTCTAAGTATTTGTAAATAGTATAAGTACAAATATAATGTATCGTGAAATGACTTTTTGTTTTTTTATAGGAATAATTATTGTAAATGCATATCATTTTCTGACAGTTAGGACTGATCAAATTTATATACTAGTAATAAGAATTGACTATACAAATCATTGAAACTGTGAAATGGCTAAACTGTTTTAATATCTAAATATTCAGTTGTATAATATATGAGTTAAGATATTGGAATAATAAATGTCTATATTCTGTTTGTTCTTACGAATATTAGGTATGTTTTTTCCTCATTGTTGCAGGCCGCGGTGACCGTTGTCTCATTGGCAATCATGCCACATCTCCTTATATTTTCATATAGAGTAAAAGAATGTCTCAATCCTTTCATTGAAAAAATATGTCTTCCAATATTTAACTTTCGTTATATAACATGACTGCGGACAACCCCCTTCCCGAAAAAAAAGATAAAAAGAAAAAGAAAAAAGGCTAACACTATTTATTACAGGCTGTTTTTAAAAAGATAAATATTCGGTTTTTGAGAGTTTATGAAATTACCTGCAACACAAGTGATAAGCTTACATTTCTCATACGAAAAGTTTTATACGAACATATTGTATCATGGTATAGGGTTATGATATTTATCTTGGCGTTTAATTTTATGTTCCTGAAATGATGTTCGTATTCGTTCTAACCGACTGTTTAACATTATGCCGTCCTAGTGTAAATCTATCATCACATATTCATCGAATACAGTTTCATTTTGTGTAACTCAGCAGTAACTTTTTTTCTGAATGTTTTTTTTTTTTCAGTTGTGTGTTAATTTTTACTAAAATCAGACGACTGTTTAATGTTTTAAATTTGTCAGTTCGGGCGTTTCATAGCTGACTTTGTGGTATGGTTTTGCGCATTGTTGAAGGCCGTACAATGACCTATAGTTGTTAACCTCTATGTCGTTTGGTCTCTGGTAGGCAGTTGTCTCATTAGCAATTATACCGCATCTTCCTATTTTTACATTGTCACTGGCAATTAATTAGTTTCATACGTTTAGAATATGTTAAGATTTAACAACACCACTACGTATACAGTGCACGTGACAGATATATAAGATTTCAATTACAACAAACTTAGATTAGTTAGTGCTTTTATGGGTGTGTAGAATTGGAAATCACTTTCTTCTTGTTTTGAAAAAAAAAAATGAATAAACTGTAAAATTCGCCACACTGCATGTAAAAGATGTCAAAACAGTACGTTTCAAAGTTGATACGGAAAACATGAACCTTGAAACCTGAACAATTGAAGAATTATATTTTAAAGTGCCGGCTGCATGGACTATGTAAATACGTTCATTAATAAAGATAATTAAAGAACGCATGATGATCAATACATAAATTAAAATTTAAGTTTTTATATGGCAGTTTGTTTGTTTGAGAATCATCAAATGTGTTGATATAGTTTAAAGTCATATGACACGAGTGACTGTTGAAAATAAAGTTAATTCAATTCTTGAACCAATGCATGCATATATCACAAACTTAGTCTTCTGTGCACGATTTTATCATTTTTTACGCATCCATTTCGTATAATCGCCAAAAAAATATAATTGTTGTTGTTAAAATATGGCAGCTAATTAATGGTCGTGTTTTGAAGCCGAAGTTTACCGATTGTCATCTTTGTAAACAATCAACAAAGAAACATGGATATTCAGGTAAGCACGTGTAAAACATGTACAATAACATGAATAAGATATAGATTATTTCGATGACGGAGCGATGTTTACGTTTGTTGACTCTCTCTGCCAATTTGGTTTTCCCCTTCGCACTTACGTAATTGTGATCACCGGATTTTTACGAGAAAGGTCACGCTGAGGTAACTGCATACGGAAAACATGTCGGGGAATTGTTGGCTGGAAGCAAAAAATTCAGAAAAAGTAAATTTCTTCAAAATTTGGACAAATTAAAGAATTTTCTTCAGAAAAAAAAGAATATGTAAAAAAGTTTTATAATGAAAACTGGCCATTTAGTTATATAAAAAAAAACAATATGCAACATTTTTTTTTAATTTGAAGTTTCGTATGACTATTTAGGAGATAACTGTATTGTATTTAAATCTCCGACGGCATCAATTGGTGATTTGATGGTCGCAAATTAAGTTTACTGGCGACGCATTAGCGGAGACAGTAAACGGGTATTTGCGACCATCAAATCACCAATTTATGCCGTCGGAGCTTAAAATACAATATTGTTATCTCAATTTTAATGCAAATGACAGAAAACAACATCAAATCATACATTTAAAATTTGTCAAACGTCGTCTGCGCTTGCGCGTACTTTTTCATAGAATCAATTGTGAATTGATGCCATAAAATTGGTGACGTTATCCAATCAAAATGAACGTTACAAACAATGTTGCATTAGAATGACATATATATATATGTCTCTGCTAATACTAATAAACTCGTAGCATTACCTGTGTATTAGAACAGGTCATCCAAATACGTATTCACAATTGTCGGTTTGGGGAATTGATACGGTTTAATCTTAACTGTTGCGCATTGACATGGAGATGTCTTGATGAATAAATTAAAACGATATGATTTGGCTTTACTGTTTTAGATATTCATGCGAAATAATTAGTTTATATTTGGTAACATGAATACTAGTATTTAAGCTCTACAGATTTTTTTTGATAAATTAAAAAAAAAATCAAAACGCATGTTTCATTATGAAATTTTAAAAGTTCGAAACTGATTATTTTTTTTTCAACTAGTTCATTGCAATTACATGGGAGATCCTGTTTAAGTAAAGCGCTTCCTTTGAATTTATTGATGTTAGTGTGACGTCCAATGGCAATTATCAAGCATAGTCAGATCGCATGAAAATCAAGTCTAAAATTTGATTCATAAGCCACGTTAGTGAGGTTGATGGTTCTACCGAAATGAAAGGTTAAACATTAAACTGACACGTACAGAGAGGAATTCTGACTCGTTTGGAAAATACTGAAAATATTCAATTATTAAGTTACTTATACTGCATGTGGACAAATTTAAATTATATTATTTAGATATTTATATTTTATTCAACAAATTTTCTTTTTGCAGCATTTAGAAGTCTTGAATCAACAACTATAATTTACTTAATTTATTGATATGTATTTGTCATTAATTCATTTAAATGAGGAAAATTTGATGGAGATATATTATCTAACGACAATCAATAACGTTAAGAATGGACAGACGATATATATATATATATATATATATATATATATATATATATATCGGGGTTTCTTTTCTGCTTGAGTGATTTACCTTACAAGGAGGCGGACCCTTTAAAGTTGAAAAGAAATTAACATCAGTTTGAATTAGTTTAACGGTAGCGTGGCTTATTAGTTAGACGGAGGTTAACCGGGTCTTTAAATAACTTGAATGACCGTAAGGGAATCTATTTGACTGTATTAAAATAGTTTAAAATGGATTGAATAAGATAGAAAACCGTTTTCAATTTGTGTTAATCTGATTCAATATTCCAGTAATCTTTTTTAAAGATAGTTAATACCTATTTGGCCGATCAAGCTAAATTTTGGTTACTAGTTATTGCAAGATAAAAGAATCTTAGATGTTATGTACTCTAAAGATCTTTGGAATTTTTTAGTATCCACATCTGATTCACGCCACCTCTAGAATAGGCAGTTTCACAATAACTTTAAAGCTCGGCTTCGATTGCTGATAAAATTGATGTTAATAATTTAGAAAGAGGTTTCGTGGATCACTTGGAAGACCCAGCAATATACCGTTGTTTTTAGGACACTTATGTAGTTTAGGCATCCAATACAGTGATGGAAGATCCAGTTCTTCGTCTTTGGTTGAAATTTCAAAGGGACATAGAACAAACCTATGATTATCTAGTATTTCCTCTTTAGTAAGTGTCGCGGGGGTATATGTTGCGTTTCCAAGTGAATTGTCAATACCTAATTCATGTATCAAGATGTTAATGTAATGAAATTTGCACAAATAAACGATGTTGTTTTGGGCTTTATCTGCGGGGACAACAACATATTTGTCATGGAGGTAGGACAAGTGTTTTGCAACATTTGGGTCTTTAAAGATTGACGTATCATGGGTTTTTATAGACCCATTCAGTTTCTTTATTCTGATTTGTATCAAAGACCTCACAGCATTAATCAATTCGGAAAGGGTATCTACGTCTTCTTTCTCGCGTTTAACCCATTACCTGGCATACTCCTCGACTGAATCCATCAGTATTTTGAAGTTGTGTTGCCAATTGATGGATTAAGGCTCACGATATTTCGGACCTTTGGATAACACAATTCGCAGGAAAGTTGTATTGACAATGTTGAGGTCACCGGTAATAACGTGGCCAGCACGATTATATGTGAATTGGGAACTAGCACAGGTGCAATCAGGAGGTTTGGACTTGAAGTCGTCCATTAGATCCTGCAAAACGCGTTTGCAATTAAAAATTGTAGTTGCAATTGATTTGGTATAGATATAAGAAATGATTGGTACAGACTGATCTTTAAAATAGGAAAGTATTTTCTATTGAACTAATTTATGATGAAGGATATTGCCCAATTGACGCCATCTAGACCTTTGTTGGCAAAGGAAAGTTTAAGAAAAGATCGTTTCCCTTTTACATCTTTTCCTATGCGAACTGGTTTGAAAAGTCTGTGACTTGCAATATCCGAAATGATAGCTGTAAGTTTGTATTAGTTTGAATGAGGGTTGGTAACAGTGGTTTCCAAACATAAATTGAACAGAGAATGAAGTTTTGAAAGGGGTAGCGAATATAGTTTCGTGCAAATGTGATGAATACCTAACGGCTTTTGTGTAAATGGCAGCAAGTCATTACTAAATGTCATGGAAAGTTGGTGATGCATAATGACGATGACCATGACTGCGTCCACGTCGAAGAATAGAGTTGAAATTATTTATCACATTCACGGAGCTACAGGAAGGACTAGATAGCGTACCTATACCATCAATTTTGTCATTGCAACCGTATTGTGTCGCAGTTCCCAATCGAATCCAGTAGTCTACTTTTTGTCTAGGGAGAGGCGTTGCAAGATGAGGATTGTTAGTCGTGTGGTATATTTTTTCGATAATGCGAACGTTCATAGAAACGATTGAATGATCAGGCTGATTAAAATGCTGGTAAAGAATATCGCTTGCATTGTGGTTGATGTTTGATCTATGGCCGCACATACGTTTGTTTAGCCTTCCTTTCTTTTGACCGATGTATACCAATCCGCAAAGGTTACACTCTAATCCGTAGATGACATTTATAGATTAACAATTCAGATCATTGTAACTTCTGGTAAAATAAGACTGTTTAGTTAAATTGCTAGTGAATTGAGAATTTGTTATTAAAATTCAATTGGCTTCACATTTCGAAATGAGACAGTGTTGTTCAGAGTCATCAAAATCCAAAATGAAAAACTGAACATTGCTGTGTATGTGTACTATTGCTATTGTCACTAGTATGATGATCTGAATGTGTCATGTTTGGGATTTATGTCATGTCTGGTGATGAGGGGACAACTGCCATACCATACGACACCGTGTCCATGGTGACGTCTGTTTCGGACCTGTTTATACTGGGCGACGTCCGAGCCAGTATTCTGTTAGATATTCGTAAATTCATGCAATATTGCTACTGGGCGGATGATGTCCCCGGAGACAAAATGTCCACCAGCAGAGACTCCGACCCAGTGGTTATAAATGAGGGCGAAAAATCCATAGAGTCATTCAAACTCATAGATCGAAAATAAACTGACAACGCCATGGCTGAAAAGGAAAAAGACAAACAGACAAATAATAGTACACGAGACACAACAAAGAAAACTAAAGACTAAGCAACGCGAACCCCACCATAACATTAGTGAATTTAACAGACGCCGTGTTTTTATTGTCCTACAAAATTTGCCATGGAAGATACATGTTAATGAAGTTTTGAGTGACATTAAATGAAGAAAACATTCAATAAATATCGTGCGTTCGAAGACCATTTTCTAGATTTTCCTCCATCAGAGCACTCATACATAAACATTTCAAAAACAGGGATGTGTACATACGGTGCAACGTTTGTTTATATATGACAAAACGGACCCTCACAAAATAGTTTGATTAATTTTGTAAAGGTAGATATGGTGCAGTAAACAGGTATTAACAGATATAGAACTCTAAAATAAATACAAAAAGGGGGAGTCAATAAAGTTTGAAGAAATCAAACGTTATACTAAATTAACAAACATTGTTATTTGTCGTTGCATGTATAAACACATGATTGATATTTGCTTTTGTTTATCATCCACTTACCTTGCTCTGTGCATTGAGATCAATACCAGCATCAATTAGCAATTTGGTGATATCTGCGTAGTTGTACAAGGTAGCATCGTGAAGTGCAGTGTTACCATACTGAATATAAAAACATAAAACCGTTTTAACATAGCAGTGAATGATAACGAAAGCAAATTATGTCAAAAACAAGTTAAAACAACACAGTGTTGCACTTTTCAAGTCAATCAAATTTAAATAAGAATTTATCATTAATAAATTATATGTGAATGTAATTTGACGTAAATAAGTTCAATAAATTTGAAATCCGTATCATACAACTTATGATCATTCAAATTTAAAAAATGAATATGTATTATACTTTATAATTGATTTAAAATAAGAACTAATACTTTTTGACATCATAATTGTTTTATTTGATATCGGTCAATTATTGAAATGTGATGACTAATAACATTATACACGTGATATAACACAAAATATGTTGTACACCAAAAAAAAAAAAAAAAAAAAAAAATGAATAATTCAAATAACAATGGCTAAACAGTTATATACTACATCTGTAGGTTATATATGGACAGGGGATCATCAAGATCCTGCCAAATCAAATTTTTAAAATTGTCATGACTGTAATGTTACAGTTTATGTAATGAAGCACTGATGTTGTTGTATCACAGAACAAACATTGATGTATACTAGGTAGGTTTGACACATAATTAAATCCGACAATATAAAGTATAATGCATTGAATGTGTAAAGGACGCTTATAGTCCAAGCCATAGTCAATACAGTCGTAATACCCCTCTTCAATGTTTCCCATCAAGTAAAATTGCATTTACTTTGTAAATATAATATAATGCTCTTTGACAGGAGTATACTTTCATGATTTTTACAGTTATGTAGTATTCTTTTCTGCAGGTCTCGAAAAAGTGACCTGATGTTTTTTTTTTTAGCTTGATTGAGTGATAATCGCAGCTTGCGACAATACTGGACACTCATTTTACTACTCCTGATACTGAGCCAGAAGTTTGTGTCAACATTATGGACGGATCGGCTTTAATCAGCTGCCTCCAAGGATATCGAAGACGTCTGAGGAATATGCAGCACTTGAGGTAGTCCCAAAAGTACAATTATATAGTTGTACTTACACAAGAACTGATGTTGTGTTTGATCTATACTGGTCTTCTAGTTTGTTTAAAAACTGTAACACGATCAAAGCGAGGCAAAGGCGCTAGACGCAGAGTGACCGGTAAAGAGAAAATCTCACAAACTAGGCGAAGTTTCAGGAGAGACAACAGCAACAAAAATTAGATTCAACATTCCTGTAGATACAAATATGTAGATGTGTCAAAATAATACAGTCATAATCACTCAAGAACTGAGAGGTTCCTTGTCACTTTGTATGACAAGTACATTGCCACTGATAGAATTGATAAAGCAAGACTGAAATTGTTTGCTCAAAAAACAGAGATCATATGACTCCATTCCCCCAACAGAAGCAGCTCTTATTCAACATGTCAATCGTGCTGCATACCAATCAGGTTGCATAAGGGGCCACTCAACTATATTTCAAATGGTAACCGAAAGCCCTTCTGATTAGGATTGGAAAAGACAGATGACACGTGGCAAATCTTTTGTACAGCACCTCCGCCAATTGCTTATATTTGCCAACAGCTTACAAAGTATGGCAAAAGTGAATGTCTTGGCAGGTGCAAGTGTTATCGTTTGAGTCTCCCTTGTAGAGTATCTTTATTGATAGGACCTTTTCCTTAATAATTGATTGTCCATTTGATTTCTTTCACCTCTCTTTCGTTTCATTAATATGTTACTACTATATTTCTTCTTTTTTCGATTTTAATAATTACGTTTTAGCATGGCTCGGTATTTACACATCCCGTCATTTAATTATAGTGTTATGGTAGTGTTATGAATATATTTCCTTCTATTTTTTTTCTGTTGTACTTTGTCAAGGAGTGTGCTTATATATATATTATTTTACTTTGTTGTCCTAATTATTTATATTTTCATATAGTATTTGTGGTTATTAGACTATATTGACGGTTCTATCCCAATTATTGTCACATTAACATAGTTTGTCTTCATTTAAATTGAGTTTGATTTCCATAGAGTTGTGATTTCTATTTATTGAAATGTTCTTGGAGTTCAGTATTTTTTGTAATTCTGCACTTTTTCTTAATTGAAGAGAAATGATATTGTAAAAACGAAAAGGTAAATAAAACCCATAAAATTACCAAAACAAAAAAACTATTATTTACCAGTGAACAATTTTGTTCATTTAAGTTGATGTACCTACATGAGTCACACGAAGGGTGCTACATTTGCTCACCCTTCCGAAGAATCTGCGATCTCCACCAAAGTTTTGTGGGGTTCGTGTAACTCGGTCTTTAGTTTTCTATGTTGTGTTCTGTGGACTGTTGTTTGTCTGTTGGCTTTTTCTTTGTTTGGCCATGGCGTTCTCAGTTTATTTTCGACTTATTATTTTGAATTTCCCTTTGGTATCTTTTGCACCTCTTTTATTAGTAGATTTTTGCCGAATTCTTGTTTCACAGGTCTTTCTAAAACAGTGTTCATCAAGTAAGTTTTATTTCATGTAATTTACCTACTATTGTCATTGCTGACAAATATGTTCAATTGACAACGATTTACATGAACTCGACTGAACTTCATAAATGCTGCAAACACAAAATGGAAACCAATCGTTTTTTGTATTTAAAAAACACATGAAAAAAGAATATTAGAGGCCCTTGAGTCCAGCATACAGAATGTTTCTACTTCTTTATATAATAAGATGACAAAATAGATTGACAAAAAAGCAGGCATCAAAGATTAAGAGGCATTGGGTGTTCTTCGTGTATTGAACACATTTGACAGCAATGATACTAACTGACATAAGACAAGATAAACACTCATAAGTTGTGTGCGTTTGAAGCGCTTTTCTACATTTAACTTTACCAAGAACACTTAAACTTTAAAATTTGAAAGACAGGTTTTCGTAAATACACTGCAACCTTAGGAGCTCTACGACTAAATGTACCCAAACACAATAGCCGAACTGAGATAGTAATTGACATGCACATATGATGCAGCAAAATTTGTTCTAGTTATTGCAGATAATGAAATGCAATTCGCATTTAAAAGATAAAGACAACACTTTTTAAACTTTCGGTTAATGTCCCATGTTGCAGTCTTCAAAAGGTAAATTCGGAAGAATTGATAATTTTACAACTGTTATTATTGTAAGGTTTCTCTTAGCCTAATGTTATGTCTCAAATTTTTAGTTGTTTGTTGGTAAAAAGTGTTTGAAAGACTTAATCATTAAACCCAAAGTAAAAACGAATTTTAGTTTAGTTCAATTTAAGTTTATATTTTATATTTGTCTCTACTATGTTTAAGGTTTCCCAGATACATGTACAATCCTTCTGTTTTGCTTTTATTTAAATTTAGTCCTGAAAGCTTTCAAAGGTTATAATAATATGTATATCTTAGCTAACATCGTTTTGTCGATTTCATTCATAAGATTGTATCGTCAGCAAGCTGACATATTTTAAGGGAGCAGTTTTTACAAAGTAACTTTACCTCTACTTCTTTTAGACTTTTGTTTTGTCCGAAGGTCAATTTCCATAATTTCCACCACTTAAATGAATGTTAAAGAAGATATCGGACATCATTAACAAATCCAATAGAAACTGATAAAACGACTTGAAACCAAACCATTATAAAGTATACCTCCTTGTATGTCTGTGTAAATTGTGTAAACCCATCTAATCAAATTATTCAAAAACCAATTGTTTTCAGATTTTCTAACATGAAGTTCATCTCAAGGGAGTCAAACACTATAGAAAAATCTACAGTAAGTATAGGTCCATCTACTTTAATGTTCCCAGAGTAATCAATTACATCTTGAATGTGCCTTCTTTTAAAAAAACCTATGTTTCTATTTATAATGTAGCCTTAGTTTGCAATACAAATGTAATCTTCTGGCAAGTGAACACGCTAATTACTTGACATCATAATTTAACAAGGGTATGACGATAGTTATTTAGAACTAAAGAATGTCTTCCTTGTATACATATGTTATATGTCTACTTCTTTTTGTGAACTTCATAATTCCCCTTTTTCATTACAAAAATTGAAAACGGGTACAATGAATTCTTTTATTTCTTCTCCATATTGTCTGTTAAATTCCGCATTAAGTCTGTCAAACCTACAGCTCGATTTGAATTTATTTCGAATATTGCTTTTGCACATTCATGTACTGTGATTTGTCCTTTAGACACATTACTTTCATATAAACTTAATATTTGGCATTCTTTAATCTCTTTATAATTGTTCCTAGTATTTTCAATATCTAGATTCGAGAGGAAAACAAATATTCGTAAAAGTTTAATTCAGAATTAAATATTTACTCCTGCTCAGTTAATTTTTTTTTCTCCAAACCTATCATATAAATGCATTAAGGATCAAATTAGAAAAAAACGAATATATTCGATGCCTTATGAGTTGAAATATCCCTTTAGTATATTGTGCCTCTCTTTTAGAATTGACATAAGGATGATACTAATACTTTTGTGAAATTAGAATTGTTTTTTTTTATAAATCTGTCATTTCTACAGTTAGAAATATGTCTTCAAAAAAAAAAAAAAAACATTAGACACGTGATATACGTCTGTTGAACACCAAACAAAAACAAACATTGCTAAAAAATGTGTTATTATTTGAATAATACACATGTTTAATCTACATCTATCTTGAAAGGGAATCATGAAGATCCTGAAAGATACGATTTTTATATTAAAATGTGTATTGAATATGTTATAAAACATTGATGTTGTCATGTCGCAGTACAGTATAAAAAAGGAGATTTGGTTTGATGACCAATGAGACAACTATCCACCTAAGTTCAAATGAAGTTGATGTAAGCATTTATACGTACCCGTACGACCTTCAACAACGAGAACAAACCATAAAAATGTGGCGGGGTTAAACATGTTTGTGAGCGCTCAACCTTCCTTTAACCTGGGACAGTCCCCCCCCCCCCTTCTTCCCCATGGTGCTACTTTTATGATAAATGAAGATTTTCTACCTGTTCCACTCGAAACGTTGCCTTGTTTTCTATGCCCCTCCCCTTTTTCAAAATCATGTATCCGCATCTGATATCTTCATACGGACTGTTGCCTTGTGAACTAGAACGTTAAAAATCCGGCTCAGCATGTCAGTCTAGTTCACAACAAGGTTAAATATTCATTTCGCATTATCACGCTCTCGTCCTGAATAAGCATTTAATTTCCCGCTGGACTTTAAGCAGCCATCTATCCTATCATTTAATTATATTAAATTGTACTGACACTCGTGTTCTTAAAATAATCTTAGCGTATCTTATAATTTAATTCTTTCTTTGTACTTTTATAATGGTTAAATAAAGGCAACAGTAGTATACCGCTATTCGAAGTTCATAAATCGATTGAGAAAAAAACAAATCCGGGTTACAAACTAAAACTGAGGGAAACACATCAAATATAAGAGGAGAACAACGACACAACAGAAACTCAACACTAAAATGCAGCACACACATAAACGAACTATAATATAACAATGGCCATATTCCTGACTTGGTACAGGGTTGAACCTAGTTTTGTGGCTAGCCAAACCTCCCGCTTTTATGGCAATGTTAAATATAACATTAAAATGACAAGATTACATGACAGGACTACAATACAAATAAATGGGAGAAAATACAGGACAGAGACACACACAAATAATAGCTATCAAAAGGTACCAGGCTTATAATTTAATACGCCAGACGCGCGTTTCGTCGTAAAATATGTCATATAGGTGAAAACCGATTTTTGTGAAAACGCAGAAAAATATGAGAATGGTAAAGTTAATAAATATTTTAAAATTTGAACTACGCAAATAAATGACAATAATAATTAACGCGATAAATTAATACTGATTAAGAATGTTTGTTAATCTCCATTATGGATATAATAGTTATATATGTCAATATCTGACTTTATTCTGTATTTCTATATTACTTCCTGCACATTCTGTATTTTATTTATTAGTCAAAAGCCTCGTAAGTAGACGACGAGGGAAGTTTTAATTTGTTTATATATTTTTGTAAAGAAAGAAAACAAAAAAAGAGGGGGGTTAATGACATTGCCTACCCATGAGGGTCTTTGCCTCCGAAAGGAAGGGATGCATAACAGGAAGACAGCCAAAGTCAACCCACATTATAAATCCTAGCCTCCGTATTTGAATGATCATTTA
Organism: Mytilus coruscus; assembly: GCA_017311375.1. NCBI lineage: Eukaryota > Metazoa > Mollusca > Bivalvia > Mytilida > Mytilidae > Mytilus > Mytilus coruscus. Next base: position 9,177 of record JAASAO010001890.1, on the reverse strand, counting down.
ATCCGAAATTAAGCTCGTCAGATAAAAAACAAAACAGCGCTTTTGTTTAGGACTAGAGTTAAAATATAGCATTTGTTAATAAAACATGCAAAATAGTAACACATTTTTCCCGAAACGTATAATGCACATAAAATAGGGTTGTTGTGTACTCTTAAATTTAAATAGGCGGTATGGGTTCCACACACCTACGTGGTTTATATGAGCGTTCTTACATTATGACGAAAGATACGAACAAACGTAAAGTGAGCATGTGCTACATTTTCACGATAACACAAAAAGTCTATGTTTTATCCGGTAATACGGCTTTTTTTTTTTTTTTTTTGGGAAACAAACTGTATTTTCAAATATTTCAGCATATTGCAAATCAATTGCACATTTAATATGTGAAAATGAAGAAAAATAGTTAAAGGTACACTTACGTTCGATACGTTGCTTATTTTAACCGCGATAACATTTGTGCGGGAATTGTTCAAGCATGCGATGTTGCTTCAACTGTATGGACAAATTTATGAATAAAATATCTTGAAAAATGAAAAAATAGATTTTGAAATAAAGTTTTGTCTATGAATTTAAAGTTTGAATGTGATTTAGGTATTTGTTTAAACACGTACAAATTTGGACCAATTCATGTACACCTTGTATGGTGCATTCGACTTTAATTATTCAGCACGATGTTTTTCAGATCATTGTAAAGGTTGTTTAGGACTTTTTATTAGCAATTAAAGCTAGCACATCATGGATAAACTTTTGAGTAATCTCGGTTTCAAAAGTTTTTGTAATAAAAAGTAAAATTCAATTAATAAAGGCTTTTTGCAAAACTTTTGGCTTGAGTTTCTACAAAATCCACATGTTTTACTAAATGTAATTTGACAATAAATATAATTTCTGTGAACGAAGATTCCCTTTGGTATATGTTTTAAATTGTATGTCTCTTTTATTCAGTATTGTTGCTGTTTTGATATTTTACAATTTGAAAATTTCGTAATACACAGTGCTACAAGAATGGGTCATGAATGTTTTGGTATTTTGTGGTTTATAGATATTATAGGACTTTTTAATCGGGAAGTCGTCGAGTTGTCTACATGAAGAGCATTTATATTCTCAATTTAAAATCGATGTTGTTCTCTTATCTATGATAATAACAAGTTAATATTTCTGAATATGTGCTTTTTTTTTTTTGCATAATGAACATAATATCAATATTTCAGTTTTTTGCGAAGTTTCCCTTTGATGATACGCTTCGTGAAAAAATTGAAACGATATGACCTGGCTTTATCATTTTAAATATTCATGCGCAATTATATTATCAGTTTATATTTGGTATCATGTATACTAGTCCGTGAAGTATTTAAGCTATACAAAATTTTTAATTTCCGGGTAAATTAAATAAAAAAGAAAAAAAACGTATGTTTTAATATAGATTTTAAAAGTTAGAGACGGAATAATTTTCTTATTGGTTCATTTCAATTTGCTAAACGTCCAGTGTCAAATATTCCATGCATATTCAGGACGAAATTACATGGGAGATTCAGTCTTTTGATAAGACGATTCCTTTATATGTATTGATGTTTGCATAACGTCACGTGACAATTATCAAGCATGTCAGTTCTCATATTTAACAGATTTGAAAGTAAATTAACTTTCATCAAGTCTAGTAAACAGTTTACTGAATAAATGCAACAATTTCAACATTTATGATCGGTTTTTTTATTTAATAAACATATAGTTTTATTTGTCGGTAATTGCAGATGAAAACAATAAATAATTTCTGTTCCTTTTACATCTATTGATTATTAAATAACGAATTCAAAATAAAATACAGACAAAGAGAACAAGTATATATACGTGAATACATACATACAATGTACACAGATGTGACGCACAAAAAATGACAAGAACAGAAATTTAAATAATAATTTTACCGCCAGAATTATCGTTTAATTTAGCAATAAATTTGAGAGACCAAAATTTCTTGGATGACGCTAGTTTCATATCAAGTATCAACAAGTTTTCTTATCTATATAATAAAGCTACTGCATGTGGACAAATTAAAATTATATTATTTATCTTTAATTTTTTTTACGGATTTATTTTTTTGCAGCATTTTAAAAATCTACCATCAATGACTATAGATTACTTAGTTTACATATTATGTATTTGTCATTAATTCCTTTTAATTGTGAATATTTGTTGGAGGTATATTATCTAACTAAAATCGATAACGTTTGGAGCGGATTGACGAAAGATAAACAGGATTGCTTTTTTGCTGGAGTGATTTACCTTACAAAATGGCGGACACTTTGAAGTTTAAAAGGACCGAATACTAGTTTGATTTCGTTTAACGGGGGCGTGGATAATTAGTTTGACGTAGCTTAACCATATCTTAAATAACTTAAATGACCACAAGGGAATCTATTTGACTGGTATTAAAATGATTTGAAATGGATTCAAATAAATTTAAAAATTGTTTTAATTGTTGTCAATCTTAATTAAATATTTAGTAATCTTTTTTAAATAGAGTTAATACCTTTTTGGTCGATCAATCTAAATTCTGCTTATAAGTGAAAGTGACTGATAAAGGGAAACTCCCACAAAATTGGCGAAGCTTCATGAGACAACAGTAACAAAAATGAGCTATTCAACATTCTTGTGGTCAAAATTATGCAGATGTGTCAAAAAGATACAGTCATAGTCACTAAAGAAGAGAGTGTTGTCAGCTATCAGTCAATAAGACTTGAAGGACTGAATTACTGCGATCACAAGGAAGCACGCGAATATTTTTTACATCCAAACACGATGCAGCCGATGGTAAAAAAATCATTTTGATTAAAGTTTGCGAAACATATGTCCTTGTCATTGCGGTCAGTGTTCTACCAATTCTGTAGCTTCTTCGAGTAGAAGAACTGTGGGTAGTATTTGGTCAAGGACAAAACTTTAAGGTGGATTCCCATACATAATATAAGTATGTCAATTGGTCCAGAAAAGACCAAGTGCCTTCTATTTGTCAACGCTTTCACTGGCTATGATGTCATATCTGCACTTCGTGTCGGAACAGGAGTACATGGCAAACATGGAATGTTTGTCCTGAGGCGTCTACTGTTGTTTTTTTGTATAAAACTCAGTCAGTACCCACCAACAATTGACGTCAACACTACAAAAGTCAAAAAGTCTGAAAAGACCAATTTTTGTATGAATTTGCATGAATTTTTACTCGACATTCTTTCTTTGTCTGAAATATTTTTAAAAATTCTTGACAAAGTCTGAATTTGTCTAAAAAAGTTCTTGTTTTTTCTTGACATATGTCTTGACAGTATTAACATTGTCTAAAAATTTCTCGACACTTTCTTTATCATCTGATAAGTGTCTTGATTAGTCTTGACCAATTATTGACTATCTTAAATTTGTCTCAAACAGTCTTGACACATTCTTGACAATCTCAATAATGTCTGAATATGTCTTGACACATTCTTGATAGTCTTACAGCTGTCTGAATATATCTCGACACATTATTGACGGTCTTAAAGATGTCTTGACAATATCTCAACAGTATAATTTCGCCTGAATTGTGTATAGACACATTCCTGACAGTTTAAACACCTATCTTCTGCTGTTTTATACTCATTTCTATCATCGCTAAACTTAACGTAGAAGGATTAGGATACAATAATACATTGCTAATTATAAAAAGCCACATTTTGGTACAATAATTGTTTATTTACCATATTAGTAGTAATAGTTATTATTTATAGAAAAATGAAATATGTCTACAATATGATTGGTTTCAATCATTTAGCACTTATTTATAAGATTTATAAATCAACATTTGTAATTATTTACAAACGCACATTTACATTGGTTTATATCAACATACTCACATTTGTATTTGTTAATATTTTAAATTGCATACCCATATTTATATTTATAAAAATATTTATATACCCAAATTTTTAATTATAAAAATATTTACATGCCCACATTTTGTTTTTGTTGTAATAAGTGTAACTTGAAATAACAGTATATTCAATAAAGAGAAATAAAGATAAAGATATATCATGTATATTGGTCATGATTTGTAAAACTCAGAATTGTCAGGTAAATTTAAGACACAATTCAAAATGTTCAGAATATGTCAAGCCATACTGAAAAAAAAAGAATGTCGAGAACCTGTTGAGAAATTTCAAGACAGAATTCAAATGTCGATAATTTTTCAAGAAATTTGAAGACAATATTCAGAATGCCGAGAATTTGTCAAGTAAATTTCATACAAATTTAATATAAAGCAGAAATTGTCAAGAAAAATTGAGACAAAAATTGGTCTTTTCAGACTTTTGGACATTTGTAGTGCAAAGAACATTACATTATTAAGAGGTTCGTAGTCACAATGTATGACAGGTTTAGTGCCACTAATAACTTGATGAAGCAAGACTGGAATTGTTTGCTCAAACACAGATATGACTCCATTCCCAAAACAGAAGCAGTTTTTATTCAACATGTCAAGCGTGCTGCATACCAAGCAGGTTGCATATAGGGCCAATCAACTTTATTCCAATGGAAACCGAAAGCCCTTCTGACTATGGTTAGAAAAGCAAGATGACATATGGCAAATCTTTTGTACAGCACTTCCGCCAATTGCTCAGTGTTGCCAACAGCTTACTAAGCGCGACAAAACTGAATGTCGTGGCATGTGCAAGAGTTATCGTTTGAGTCTCCCTTGTACAGCTCTGTGTAAATGCAATTGTGAAGGCTAGAGTATATTTAATTGATATGACCTTTTCCTCAATGTTTGATTGTCTGTTTGATTTTTTCCCTCTCTTTCGTTTCATGTTTATGTTACAACTATTTTACTGCTTTTTACAAACTTAATGATTACATTTTAGCGTGGATCGGTATTTACACATCCTTCGATTTTGTTATAGTGTTATGGTGATGTTTTGAAAATGTTTCCTTGTATTTATTTTTTTTCTGTTGTACTTTATCAAAGGGATGTGCTTATGTATATTATTTTATTTTGTTGTCTTAATTATTTATATTTTCATAAATTATTTGTGATTTTTAGACTATCTTGACGGCTCTATCCCAATCATTGTCAATTTAGCATATTTTGTCTTTATGTTGTTCACCCTTAATTACATGGAGTTTGATTTACATAGAGAGTTATTTAATGTGTTCGAGTATTAGGTTTTGCCAGTTGTTTATTGATTTTGTTTGTTTTTTATTTTTTCTTGGAGTTCAGTATTTTTGTTATTCTGCACTTAATTTAAGCCAAATCATATTGTAAAAAAAAAAAGTTAATAAAAAGCCATAAAATTACAAAAAACCCCTAATATTAAAAAGTAAAACAATTTTGTTCATTTAAGTTGATAAACATGATCATGTTAAATATCTGAACAAAAACGTTTAGTTTGGTCATGCATGTCAATTTGAAGAGTAACATTATAGTTATTATTACCTAAAATGGTGGTCATCTTGAAAAATGGCTGCCATTTTATATTTCAAGTGGCTAGCTGGATTGTCCGATTAAGTAGACTTAAAGAAGTCCCTATGTCTATTTTGGTGCTTATACAACAAAATGAACGATTTCTTCACTAATCTGCCGGGCAATTATTAATGGACTTAGTCTTTGCAGTTAACATTAAGGTTTAGTCTAAGATTACGGCCTTTTCGAAATCAATAGAAATGTCCAAACTTCATGGAATTTTATTAATCTTCGACAGATAACTCGTCTGAATCACGACAATATCAGGAGCCAGAATATGCATGTATTTAGTTTCATTTTTCTGTAAGATAATAAATGGAGTTTTATATTAATTGCCTAAATTTTTAATTAACATTAAGATACTCTTACTATACTAAACATCTATAACTTTGTCAAACCTAAATAGAATTGGATGAAACATTGACAGAAAATTATCATGATTCAGTGATAACATTTCAAGCACAATTTTGAAATAATTTGTTTTCCTTTTAATGAATCAGTATTTTATTGATAGACATATTAATTTGTCTGCATTTAACATTTACATACAATGTATGGTTACATTTTTAAGACATCAATACGTTTTTGAAACCTTCTTAGAAAGTAAAGAAGCTTGGACAGAAGTTTCTTCAGAATAAAAATATAAATCAGACGAGATAAGTTGGAATTTGTTTTTTTTTCTATATTTACTGATAAAAGGACATTCATTTTGGTAAGTTACAATACGACTTGTACACTGACAGCCGCAATAGCAGGAAATACATAGGGTATTATTGTTTTCACTATGTAAGACAATGAAACTTTTTGATAGAAAGCTTTCATACAAATTGTTAAAATGTGAAAAATTGACCAGAACATGCATAATGTACCCTCAATTTGATTTGACAATTCTTGCATCAGTTTTGGACATTGAAAACAAGAAAACTATGTCTTGCTTTCAATAAAAAAGGAATCGTGTTTTCTGTTCAGTATGTTTAACAATGAATTTCTTATTATGATAAATATTTAGTTTATTGTAGTTTTCCATCATGTTTTGGTCGCACTAATTTTAATAATAGTACGAATGTTCACTATAAGGTTAACTATATAACTGCAAAAATGGTTATCAGTTTGAGTTATCTACATTCCCCTTTCTAAAGGAGTACACGATTTAACTTGTTATTGTAAAACAGAACATAATTGCATGCCAGATAACACGCACGTACTTCGATTAATAAAATTTAATAATTTTATATAAAACAATTATAAAAGTAAATACAGGAATATATTAACTTTCATTTTCAAGGAATTGGTCTTGTCATACTAAGGAAGAAAGAAAAGAAGTAAGCAGTATCCTTTAACTTAACTTTCTACTATTTTTTCAACATTTGGTGACTATGTTGAACTCATCTATCTCATCGAACTTGAGATACAAGATACAACAGATACAGTTAAGTCTGTATCATATTTTCACTTAAATCTAGAAATGGACAATGGGGGTCGGTTTAAAACTAAACTTTATGACAAAAAAGATGATTTCAGCTTCCAAATTGTGAACTTTCAATTTCTAAATAGCAACATTCCGGCAGCGACTGCATACGGAGTATATATGTCCCAGTTGATACGATATGTCAGGGCTTGTATTTCTTATCATGATTTCCTTGATGTAGTGTTGCTGCTCACAAGGAAGCTATTAAATCAAGAGTTCCAAATGGTGAAGTTGAAATCGTCCTATTGTAAATTTTACGGACGATATCACGAGCTGTTTGACAGTTAGGAAATATATGTTTCACAGATGACGACGGATACGTTCCAATTATCGTTACTTCAATCCCGTGCCCTTTTTACCTGAATGTGACCTACCAAATAAGACTGACCACCGGACTTGTACTTACATGAGCCATACGAAGGGTGCCACATCTGCTCACCCTTCCGCAGCACCTGAGATCTCCACCAGTTTTTTGGTAGGGTTCGTGTTACACAGTCTTTAGTTTTCTATGTTGTGTTTTGTGGACTGTTGTTTGTCTGTTGGCTTTTTTTTTCTTTTTGACCATGACCTTGTCATTTTATTTTCGACTTATGATTTTGGGTGTCCGCTTTGTTTCTTTCGCATCTCTTTTATTAGTAGATGTTTGCCGAGTACTTGATTCACAGCATTTTCTAAAACATCGTTCATCAAGTAAGTTTTATTTTATGTAAATTTACTCACTAGTGTCATTGTTGACAAAGATGTTCAATTTCTGACAAAGATTTACAAGAACTGGATTTAACTTTATAAATGCAACAAACACAAATTGGAAACTAAACGCCTTTTATGTGTTAATTAAACATGAATAATGGTTATTATTAAAAGCCCTTGAGTCCAGCATACAAAAGATGTCTACTTCTTTATATGGTAAGATGACGAAATAAATTGACAAAAAAAAACTGGCATTAATGATTAAGAGGCAGTGTGGGTTCTTCGTGTTTTGAACACATTTGACAGCAATGATACTAACTGAAATGAAACAAAATAGACACTCATAAGTTATGTGCCTTCGAAGCTTTTCTAGATCTGCCTCCATCAAGAACACTCAAACTTAAACATTTGAAAGACAAGTTTTCGTAAATACACTGCAACATTTACAAATTTAAAAGCCAATTGTTTCTCAGATTTTCTTACATAAAGTTCACCTCAAGGGAGTTAAAAACTATAGAAACATCTACAATTAGTATAGGTTTACATTCTCGGAGTAACATTTACATTTTGTATATGCCTTCTTTTAAAACCTATGTTTCTATTCATAATGTAGTCTTCGTTGGTAATACTAATTTTAATCTTTTGGCAGGTGCACACACTAATTTTTTCACATCATAATTGGACAAGGGTATGACGTAGTTATTTAGACAAATATAATGTCTTTTTGTATACATAAAGGGTAAGCAGATCCTACTCCACATGTGGCACCTTTTGAATGATTTTTTTTTCTAATCTTGTCTCTGATGTTTGTTCGTGGTTCGAAGAGGTTAAATTACTCTTTGAGCGCGCATGTACCCGTTTTTGCGCTGTACCGACACCCTATTACTTATTAGTTATTTATTCTTTCCATATTCACTTTTTATAAGTTGCACCTTTTGAACGATTTATTTTCTTGTCTCTGGTTTTAGTTTTAATTATTTGGAGTGAAATTAACCCTATTACCGCATATGTACCGCCCAATTGATACCCTGTTGCTTATTCGCTTCTTATTTGTTCATTATTTGTATTTTAAACTTTGCACGTTTTAAATGATTTCTTTTTTTTATTCTCATGACTCTATTGTTTGTTCTGTATTCGTGGATTTGCAATAACCTTGTTAGCGCATATGTACTAGTTTGGCTCTTGATGGGTTTATCGATTTGCGATAAAGAGGGACGAAAGATACCAGAGGGACAGTCAAACTCATAGATCGAAAACAAACTGACAAAGCCATGGCCAAAAATAAAAAGACAAACAGACAAATAATAGTACAGATGACACAACATAGAACACTAAAGACTAAGCAACACGAACCCCACAAAAAACTGGGGGAGATCTCAGGTGCTCCGGAAGAGAGTCGATAACCGTGTTAGCGCATGTGTACTGGTTTCTGCTCTCGACTTATACACTTTTAGTTATTCGTTCATATTTTGTTTTAAGACGACCGCACATTTTCTGCGTTCGTATTATGCTATGGTGATGTCTGCGTCATCTTCCGAAGACA